>JBBPRQ010000190.1:0-49936 GCA_038093095.1 Boletus insuetus
GGACTCGACGATGAGCATGACAGTGCTGAAATACGGAGCTGCGTATTCTTGTCCGAGATGTTTCTTCATCAACCTCGCATAGTACACTAACCGACCGCAGATCATGCACGTCAGAATTGCGGAGAGGCTGACCGAGATTGTGTAGTATGCAAGGGAGATCTTGGCAGATTGCGTCTCAAAAGATTAGTAAAGGTCACGGCCCTGATCCAGATGAACATGATTCCCAAGGCTGATTCGGCACGGGGTTGAGAATTAGCGGCACGAGGAGAGAAGAGTTGATCCCTACCGAGTGATGCTAACCACAGGATGACGGGTATAGTGATGGCACGGAGGCTGTCCCACACGATTCGACAACGGTATATCTGGAACGAAACGAGTAAAGTATCGGGATTGTAATTCATCTATCTGGACGTACCATGAGGCCATCCGTCAGCAGCTGCAGAGCGACAGACACTGATCCTGAAACATCTAAATATGCGAATGGAATCCGCCCGAGCGGATGATTTTCATCTACCACCCACCCTGCTCCGTTGATCACCCAAACGAGGGCCACAAAGATGGTGATCATGGAGAACATGACAGTGCTGAAGAGTGCATAAAGTATGTCGGAGTTTTGACGAGCTCTTCTGCTATCCAGGAAGATGTACATGGTTTTGAAGTAGAGGTACATTTCAACACCTGGCGACGGACCAGTCAGACCGCCGCACGACACGTGTGTAGGCAAACGCACCGTACAAGATGTTGGACAATTGGATCCCCACATAGAGTGCTAGCTTGCTAGAAAATAATGAAGGGAGCTCCTTGTTGGTGGGTATGACGGAAGAAAACTCGTTCGTCCCGCTCAGCCCTTGATGGCGGGGTTCTTGTATGGAGAGTTCATAGGGGCTTTCCGGGATTTTGGCTCTGCAGACTCTCAATGATGTTCTGCTTCCGGCGACGTACGGAATTTTTCCCGCCCATGTCGGAAGATTCAAAAATTTATTTCAACACATTGGAATACAACTTGGAGAAAATTAGGTCGCAAAGTGTCATAATGACTATGTAATTAGCTTCCGATGGCCTAGCGCTGTTAGCGCCGTTCATGCTGCTTGGACTTCGTGGGGATGGTAGGATATGCGCCATCCTAATCGCCCATGCGGCAAGAGATCATGGAGCACCGCGGGCCGGCTCAAGTGTAGGGTCGAAATGAATTGTCGGTTAGGGATGTTATTTAATAATGCTTTATGCGAGGCTCTACGAGCTAACATTAATATGGCTAAGTATATCTCGTAGTGCGTGACAAAAACTTTTTAATGGCGACGTGAGTCGTCAGAGTCACTGATCTACAGCATACCTTTTTGGATTTCTCGAGTGATTTTGAACCATAACCCATAATCCATAGGTATTTTCGAGGATCATATAACCCATGCCTAGCGTCAGATAATGCACAATTTGCCTTATATAATGGAAAGCGACGACATGGATGACTCTCTCGTCACCAGGTTCAAGCTCGGAAAACAGGCTCTGAGATTGGAATGAATTGTCGTGAGGGGACCCATCATGATGCATGGTGGATCCGGGTTGATTAATGTACTTGGCCCGCCAACATCGCAACCCAATTAGAAAGCTGCAGGACCCTGCCAGTTCAAACAAGTTACATGTGCACGGCTCGTATTGAGACACCCGATCCGATAAAACTAGATTACTGGGGGCAGAAAAGTGGACTACAGATATTCATACCTAGATCCAAAGCGATCCAGTGCTTGGTGCACGTCTTTTAGGTCTGTGAAAGGATCGGCGAGGTGTTAGATCGTTGGTTTAGAAGGAGAATTGCTATTGTAGAAGGTGTCACGCTGGCGCCAGGATTGCTCTACATGACGCACAACATTTCCTTCAAGCCACTGCCGTTGCAGCAAGAGTCCAGGAACAAGCGCCTGCAGATCCGGAGCGGACAAATATTTGTGTAGTTATTTTGGTGGCATCTACATAACAATGCCAAACAATCGACAGACCTTGGACAAGGCTGGTATGTCGGCAAATACACTGGGGAAGCGCAAGGTGAGGGACGAGGAGATTCCAACAAACGATGGTGATAGCCATGGGTGAGAGTTCGTCTACCCGAGATAAAGCCTTTTTTCATTGAACTCGTACAGTTCAACGCTTTTCGTGTCCAACCTACCTTATGACGCGACTTCCACTGATCTTCAGACCGCTTTCTCCGATCTCGCGCCCGTACGCTCCGCATTCGTGGTCCTCGAGCATGGATCCGGTGTCTCCAAGGGTGTTGGATACGTTTCCTTTTCCATCAAGCAGGATGCCCAGGCAGCATTCGAGTCAATCACGACGACCGGCATGACTATCAGCGGCAGAACTGTACGAGTACAGTGGGCTGAGAGTAAAGTGATTTCATGTCACACTCGCACTCCCTTGCCGTTATTCATTGCTTCCCCAGCCAAAAAACAAGACGAAAGATCAGCCGAAAGCAGAGACCGTGAAAAAAGGAAGGAATACCCCCGGGCGAAATCCACCAGTTCACAATGTCAACAATTCTCTTGCTATTCGGACGATCGTCGTGTCTGGCTTGCCGTCTTTAATCAATCAAAAGTCGTTATGGAAGAAATTTCGCAAGTTTGAGGGTGCCGCAAACGTGGAATGGCCAGCAATGACTGCGGGGATTGAAGATCCGTCGACGGGTAAGCTCTTCCTTTCCCTTGTTTATTCACTTACCGGCGGGGTCTAGCATACGTGTTATTCTCATCATCAAGCCTTGCGCAAGTTGCCGTCACTAAGCTCCACGCCCATGTTTTCAAAGGTAGTCTACTTTCTGTCACGCTCAAAAAGCGACTTGACAATCTAGCCAAAAACATCGTCAAAAGTAAAAACCATCCATTAAATCTGTTTAGCCCCTGATTCACGTTCATCACATTATCTAGAGGGTACCTCTGGGACCGCGCCAAGCCGAGCAAACCGCCTCATCGTTCGAAACCTTCCCTTCAACGTTACCGAACAGGACATACGAGCTATCTTCCTTCCGTACGGTCCCATCCACTCGATCCATATTCCGCTAGCGGAAGTCGACGATGTCAAGGTTGAGAATGACGAGGAACACAAAGGATCGTTCAAACCAGCCCGTTCCAAAGGCTTTGCGTTCGTCTGGATGTTGAGCAAGAAGGATGCCGAGTCCGCGTTGGAGAAGTGCAACGGAATGAAAGTCGTGGCTGGGGTGGCGGACGATATCGTATCAGACAAGCAAAAAAGGAAGAAGCGACGTCGGGAGGACAAGAAGCGTCTAAGCACGATACCTGAAGATGGCGAAGAGGGGGAGACGGTAGAGGTGCCTGAACAAGCCAGAAGTGGGGGAAAGGAGCGGGTGATCGCGGTCGACTGGGCACTTAGCAAGGAGAGATGGGTGGAAGAGAAAGAAAGGCTTAAAGAGGCGGCTGATGACGATGACGTGGAAATGGGCGATGCAGAAGGCGGTGCAAGTGCGGGTGAGGATAGCGAAGCTGGCAGTGAAGACGAGCAACTAGGTATCCACGGGGAAAGTTCAGGGGAAGAAGATAGAGGGGAAGATGACGGCAGTGAGCCTAGTGAGCCTCCAGAGCGTGACAACGACGAATCACCGAGAAAACCACAATTACCCCATACCGATACCGGTAACACCCTCTTCATTCGCAACATTCCATTTACTGCTACGGAGGATGAATTACGGACACTGTATGTTTCCCCTTTCTGATCCATGTCGTCCACTTACGCCTTTTGACAAGGTTCCGAGCTTTTGGCCCACTGCGATATGTCCGCCTTGCAGTCGATCCGATTGCCGAGCGTCCTAGGGGAACAGGATTCGCATGCTTTTGGAATAAGGAAGACGCGGACAAAGCCATCGAGCAGTGCGAAATTTTGCACGCAGAGACCATGGGCACCCAGACGCAGGTGGGTATCCATCCGCGGCCCTAGGATACAGATCTAGTTAACAAGATTATAGCCTCCTAGAAATCCGTTTGCCCTACCTTCCCTCCTCACCCCTGATCCATCAGCCAGTGTAGCGAAAGATTTGGTATTGCATGGTCGGACACTTGATGTTGTCCGCGCAGTCACGAGAGAACAAGCCACGAAACTTAAAGAAGATCACGAAAAGAGTCGAGAAAAAGCCGACAAACGGAATCTCTATCTGTTGCGCGAAGGAGGTACGCCATTCACTTTTTTTCCGGCTGATTCTGGCTGAAGACGGCCCAGTAATCCTACCCAATAGTCCCGCTGCCGATACTATCCCCCAGGTCGAGCTCGAGAAGCGTACGAACTCTTTCAATGCCCGCCGAACGATGCTTCGTAGCAATCCCTCTCTTTTTGTTTCGAAAACACGGCTCAGCATACGTCAAATACCATTGTTCGTTACCGAGCATGTTCTCAAGCGACTCGCGATCCATAGTGTTCGTGAGTTCAACGCGGAAGTCGAAAAGGGTGTTCGGGAAGGTCTCAGCGCCAATGAACTCGCCGAGGCTGTCGAAGTCGACCATCAAGACAGCAAGGACGTCAAGATTGAGCACGACAACAAAACAAAGAAACGCGCAGCTAAAGGAGTGCGATCTACAAGCGTCAAGCAGGCAAAGATCGTACGCCAGGCAGATCGTGTCGACCCCGTCACTGGGAAAGGTCGCAGTCGCGGTTACGGTTTCATTGAAATGCATACACATGCCGATGCGCTTCGCGTACTACGATGGGCTAACAACAATCCGTATGTTGGTGCACTGTTAGATAAGTGGTGGAAGGGGGAGCTTGCAGATCTCGTGAAGCGGGAGAAGATGAAGGAAAGTCAGGACGAGACTAGGGTGAAACGGATGAAGGACGAGATGGAGGCGCCATCAAAGCCCGCCAAGGGAACGCTCATCGTGGAGTTTTCTATTGAGAATATTCAAGTCGTGCAACGCCGAGCTGCGCAAAAGGAGAAACTGGTGAATTGCCCTTCCTTTTGGCAGGAGCGGAATTGCTGATCACATCCTACAAGTCTCAATCGCATAATACTCGGAAGTCTGGTCCGAGTGCAGAAGAGCCGCCGCCCAAAAAACGCCGCGTAACATTGGACGAGACTAAGCGGGTCAAGCCCATGCAGATGAAGGATGAATCTCCGAAACTCGGGAAGATTGTTGGATCTGTGATCGGCCGGAAAAGGCGGGGGCGCAAGGTTGGTAAGAGCGCCCAGTAGTTTGTTTCACGGTTTCGCCTTGTTCTTTAGTTCACTCACCCTGCAATCAAAGTACCATCTACAAACGTCAAATACCTATATGACGGCACTATGTTCCCATGTACTCAGACCGGTAATCAAGCGGACCTGCGACCAAAATATAGATTGGACGCGCCCAGAACGCAGATGTGACCCAGATCAGCTACTACATGGACATCAACGCGTTTATTGAAGCCGTCCGACGAGCGTCACTGAATGTTCTAATCCAACTTTCTTCGGCATTAATCAATAACCAATCACCCTGCACATACCTAGCAACTTTGAATGACGAAGACAAGCTCGACGCACTCCGAGCATGTTTGGTCGTGCCCACTTCACGGAAGCTCGTGTTGTTCCACGCGTTTTTCAGCTTAAGGCCTCTCTGGAAATACTACATCGACATGACTCTGATACATCCTCCGTCCCAGACACAATCTCCATGACAATATCTCTGCTCAAGCGCCTCCAAACGACCCAGGTAAGAGGACAATTACGAGATTAATAGTACGAGACAAGTGTTCTACACAACTCAGTTGCTTGAGAGCGAGTGCCTTGGAATCAGGACGATTGCAATTAACGAGGACACACCCCATGACGAAGATCTCTAGAAGGTGAGCGAAGCTTGACGTCCCCACGCGCGCTACCCCTACGTGAGTTGACGAGCTCGAAAGGGTATCCGGGAGGGTGTTTACCAACACTTAATCGTTTCACCCAGATAGCTTGGGCGACACAATGGCCACCCCCTCCCCTGACTCGACTCTTTCACGAGAACCACTCGTTCACTCAAAAGCGTCACATCGACGAGACTCACTCACAACATCCATACTGCTGGACTGTGCTATTACGGTGAAGACATGTTTCAGCCAGCGTATGGAAGACTCGGATCGCTTCGTGTTTTGCTCGTTTTGTTTCCGCAGCGACATGTAAGAACAGAAGAACGTTCTTGGTATGTCATGAATTCATCCTTGTTTGACTGAAGGATGTGGAAGGATGAAGTCAAGCAGAGATACACGGCCGTCTCGAAGGATTTTCAAGGCGTTTCGAAGCTGCTCGTCGCGAGTATAACACCTGCCGTACACTTTACAAGGGACTTGGCTGAACGTGATAAGCACTTATCCTCTGGGCAGCAACGGGCTGGACAATCTTACCTGATGAAAGGTCCCAAAATGTACATTTTACAATCACATACCTGCTCACCCCAAACCGATTTTACATCTAACACATCGCTGACCCTCTCACAGACCTAAAAGATGTGCACCAAGCGAACCAGCACGCAGCAAGCACCGGATCGCTTTGGATCTAGGTACGAATGTCCGTCGTGACCATTTTCCATGACCTGTAAAAATTATTTTTGGGCCACTTTTCTGCCTCCAGTACTGTATATTCTAGTTTTTTCCAGGTGTCTCATTATTAAAATACGAGCTGTGCGCGATAGTACGAAGGTACATGTAACCTGTCTGAACTGGCAGGGTCCTGCAGCTTTCCACTGAATTGGGCTGCGATGTTGGCGGGCCAATCACATTGATCAACCCGGATCCACCATCGGGTCCTCTCACGACAATTCATTCCAACCCTCAGTGTCTTTGAATACACCAACCAGCTCATGTCTTGTCGCATCATTATTATATATGATGAGCCGACTTGAAGATTCTACTGATGGGTACTTACTGTGCCAATCAAATATTGGTTCAACGGATCTAAACGGAAACAAAGCAAGACGTTGACGAAATCAGGTGGACAGATAGATGACTCTGACGAGTCTCGCCAAAAAAAGTTTTTGAATGTTGGCTTTAGTCCAAGCCCAAAATTGTATGCCTAACCGACAATTCATTTCGGCCCTACAGGGAAGGCAACTTGAGCGGGTTTGCTTTTAAGCAGCTGCGCCGCGCTCGCCGCATGGGCAATCGCCTCGGAGCTGACTGGAGTCAGCTCTATTATGTAGACAGGTATAAACGGGAGATTTTTAATTACGTACGTCGGCGGAAGTAGAATAGTACAAGCCAAGATCCCGGCAAGCCCCTATGCACTTGGCCAATTCAAATGATTAGCCCCCCATTCAAATACGAACACCCGCCATGATGGGCTGAGCGGGACGAACAAGTTTTCTTCCACCATGCCCACCGACAAGACGTCCCCTTCTTCATTTTCTGGCCAGCTAGCACTCTATGTGGGGGTCCATCTCTGCAACATCTTGTACGGTGCGTTTGCCTACACGTGTCGTACGGCGGTCTTACTGGTCCGTCGCCAGGTGTTGAAATGTACCTCTACTTCAAGACCATGTACATCTTCCTGGCCAGAAGAAGAGCGCGTCGAAAATCTGACAAATTTTATGCACTCTTCAGCACTGTGGTGTTCTCCATGATCACCATTTTTGTGGCCCTCGTTTGGATGATCACTGAAGCAGGGTGGCTGGTAGATAAAAATCATCCGCTCAGGCCGGTTGCATTCGCATATTCAGACTTTTCAGCATCAGTGATTGTCACTCTGCAGCTGCTGACGGATGGCCTCATGGTACGTCCAGATCGATGAATTACAATCCCGATACTTTACTCGCTTCGTTCCAGATATACCGCTGTCGAATCGTGTGGGACAGCCTCCGTGCCATCACTATTCCCGTCATCCTGTGGTTAGCAACACTCGGTAGGGACTAACTCTTCTCTACTCATGCCGCTCATTCTCAACCTCGTGCCGAATCAGCCTTGGGAATCATGTTCATCTGGATCAGGGCCGTGACCTTTACTAATCCTTTTGAGACGCAATCTGCCAAGATCTCCCTTGCATACTACACAATCTCGGTCACCCTCTCCGCAATTCTGACGTGCATGATCTGCGGTCGGTTAGTGTACTATGCGAGGTTGATGAAGAAACATCTCGGACAAGAACACGCAGCTCCGTATGTCAGCACTGTCATGCTCATCGTCGAGTCCATGCTACCATACTCGCTCGCTGGCATTGCACTTTTGGGATCGTTTGTGGCAGGAAGTCCGGCGGTAGTCACTATCCTGCATGTGTTCGGTTTATTGATGGTACGTGGTCAGAGTCTTGTACTGTGGCTCTAACGGGGAGGTACTGACAACCTGTTTTCAGTGTATTTCGCCACAAATGTTGATCTTGCGTGTGGCGGTAGGACGTGCATGGCGGGAAGAGACGATTAAACCGCTACAATCAATGGTCATGTTCGCTCCTGACCCCCGAGATACATCGAGTTTGGGTAATTCGGATGGGATGGGGTCGGTAGCTCATCTTGAGTCGTTGCCAGGCGTATCCCCTCTGACTCGGGAGTCTGGCGAGGATGACAAGGTGTAAGCTTATCGTCGTGTTACGTACATACATGGAGACTTTGTCTGTACATATGTGTTTCGTTGATTTCATCGTGGACTCGAGCGAATAATCTTTTTAGACAGTGCCTTTGTTTGCTCTAGAGATCTCAGCTCTTTCTGTGCTGTTCATTCGTCCTATTGAGCTCTTGTTGGTCCATCGCTCAAACGTTCACTCCGTCACCGCACATCCGTCGCCCTCAGGTAACGCGCCCCTGCAACGCGCCTACAATTTTGCTTGCTATTTTCCGTCCGCCTATCCACCTGCTCTCACCCACCGAGCACCACCTGCATGCGCCCGCTCGCCAATGTTATTCCTGAAGCGTCCTGCACCTGGCTTGCGCATCATCATGCCGCCCGTGACTGCCAACACCTCTTATCCCCATATCGATAATCTCACCCTCCAGTAAGTTGCTCCACCCACGTCTTCCGTTAACTTTTCTTAACTTGCCATTCGGCCAAGCCCCCTCGACACAGCCCACCCTGATCAAGCAGGATTCCTTTACCGCCACGAGCAGACATCCATAGGTTCATCATTTTGCCTGCCCCAAGTAAGCCCATCCCTAGTCAGATAACCTCATTTCATGTGTATACTCTTCACAAGACGAAGGTCCATTCTTCAAAGTCAAGGTTCGCCACCCTCGTCTGCCAGCAACTCAAGGTGCGTTGTCAGACTGCTCGGGGACAGCCAGACTCATCCAATTACTCCCTCAAAACCCCCTTCCAAAGAGGCAACGATGTCCCATCTGTCAAGACTAAACTCGACGGTATCGTGATCAAATCAAAGCCCCGGCCTTTAAATTGGTATTTCATACTCGTTTTGACCACTAAATTCTGCTTCCGTTGACGTATGGTTCTGTTTGTTATGTCCGAGTACCCAATTGGTAACTTCCAAGGCTACTAGTAGTGTCGTCTACACTGCTTGAACTCCGCGTGGATGCGGCAGGAGGATTCATAGCATGATTGTGCCCCTAGTTCCGGGTAATGGCCCATGTGGTAAGACATGAACCGCTGCCCCCCGGCCCGTAGGATCGAAGTGGATATACCTGTCAATGGGCTGATCCGGAGCCAAGGTGGGTCCGGTAAATACCTATGATTGTATAGCAGAACCTACATCACAGTATAAACACAAGCATTATTAACATGATACGATAAGCTTACATTTCGACATTCTTGCCAGACTCCCGGGTCGATGTGGACTACGCCTGGCGGTGGATTCCCACCCCCGTCCCCGTCCAATCCGGATGCTTGGATCCGATGTATCTCCAGAGCCAGGAGAGAACATCACACTGTCGAACGCAGCGGCTTGATCGTCTCTTTCTGCCATGCATGTCCTGCCGCCACACGCAAGATCAACATCTGTGGCAATACAGACTGAAAACTGGTGGCCGGTCAGCAACTCCCGTCGTTTGCAGATCCACGGTCCGAATACCAACGCACCATCATTACAGTGTACACAACCACGATCTTGGACCCTACCGGAATTCCTGCCCAAAGCGATACCAAAAACGTAACGCCAGTGAGCGAGTATGGCAGCACAGACTCGACGAGGAGCGTGACAATGTTGAAGTATGGGGCCCCATGATCTTTTCCGAGATATTTTTCTTCATCGTCCTCGTATGGTATAGTAACCAACCACAGATCAGGCATGTTAGAGTTGCGGTGAGGGGGACAGTGACCGAGAAATAGGGCAGGTTGAGTTTAGCAGCTTCCCCATGGAAAATATTGGTACGGGTCGCGCTAGTGTCCCAGATGCCAGTGATCAGTATCACAAGGCTGATTCGGTTCGAGGTTGATCGAATGAGTGGCACGAGGAGAGAAGCATCAATTCTTACCCGAGTGTTGCTGACCACGGAGGGCGGCTGCAATTATCAACGCGGAATAAGGCGCGCCTCTGTGACTAATTAAAAAATTATGTAACCAAGGCAAAGGTCTTCATTTATATAAATAATCCAAAAACGGACATAGCAAGGTGAGTACGAACCAGTTGACCAATGATTCCCCTCCACCGTACACATTGCGTTTTCAGTATCTCACATGGTAGGGAGTTGGAAGGCCGTCGCGTTCTCGCGTGTTTAGTACTACGTGCGCATCATTCGACGTTAAGTTAATGACGGTACGTTGTTAGTGGCAGGTCCCAGGCTGCAAACTCGAATGTTACCGGTGCTAACCAGTTCGTGGCGCATATCATCATCTTGCGCGTACGGAGGAATAGTCGAGTACGCTACCGGGATCGGTGATGATAATTTCGGAAGTACGCCAGACTACGTCAGACTCGGAGCGTCAGAGGGCGCAAGTCCTTGAAGGTGTTCTAGGCTCCCAATTCAATGGTGAGTCCCCTTTTCAGTTTAGAACTTCGAGAAAGGGGCTCTGACTCAGCAGCGTAATCGATGATCGAATAGGAGGCTTATTCACCCGGGTGGCTGATATACTTGCGATGGGTATATAAATGGGCCCTCATCGAGCCAAACCCCCTCGGCGAAATCCCCCCAGTACCACCTGCTCCCACAACTCGCTGTCATGATTCCCTCTACTCTTTGCACCCTCGTCGCGATTTTGTCGTCGCTCGCCGCTGCCAACGGCGCTATCGTCCAACGTGATGGCCCCTTTGTAAGTCACCATGACCTGTACTGTAGAAGATTTTGTGTTGACTTTGGTCTGCATATGTACCTATTTGACTTTGCAGCATATCCGACAGGCTAACCCTGCCACCACGACCACGCCCACGAGCTTGAGCTCGCACACGTCCACTACGAGCGCCACGCAGTCAACTACCGCCAGTACCACTCCGTCCACGACCGCGACCTCTGCGACGACCACGTCCACGCTGACGCTGATGCCAACCAGTACACCTAGTACCACCTCAGCGACCTCCAAACCGTCGTCCACACCGTCGTCCAGTGCGACGCCGGCTCCATCGACGAGTCCGACAGTCACTGCAACGATTCCAGTCACTAAATCATCGACCACCGTTACGACCACGGCCACGGCCACATCCACAGCAGCCCCTGGGGCTGTCGACTGTAATGGCGTTCAAAGCTGGCAAGCTGCCTTTGCGGTATGTAGTTTCGTGTGACAGGTCTTAATCTCCTGTTCATTCTCTTTGCAGTACACCGCAGGTGACCAGGTAATTTTCAACGATCAACTGTTCAAAGCCAGGCAATGGACCTACAACAATGCGCCACCGACACATGCTGATCAATGGACCGCTGTTGGTACATGTACCCAGCCAATCAACAACCAGGCCAACTGCAATGGTGTCGCTGCATGGCAGAGCACGGTCGCCTACACTACGGGTAATCGTGTTACTTTCCAAGGCCATCTCTGGTCTGCAGTGCAGTGGTCTGAGTCTAACGCTCCTGGAGATACTTCTGGGTCGTGGAAGGACCTCGGTGCCTGTGCTTGAATAAGTGCCAATTTTTTTTTTTTGCATCATCTTATGGACACTTGTTGGACTATACGATTGGACTATTGGACTAGTTCCCCCGCTTGATTATACTCGATAGCATCTATCTTATATCGTTGACTTGTCTAGTTGGCTTTGATGTTAACCTCTCCCTGAAAATTTTCACTAGGTGGTCGCTTTTGCGTGTTGCAGTCGTCCTCGTGTTGGTGAGCTCTCAGAGTGGGGTCAAATTCGATCAAACCCGGTTGATTCACGTCTGTATCTCACGTAATGCGGCTAGGGTGTAAAGATGACCAATAACAAGTGGTATATGGTGAACGTGACACAAAATAAGGCATCTAGCATGTACATGACACGAAAAGCTTATGCTTGCCCGACCCCTGCCAGCGATTCAAGACGAGTTCCCGTCCATCCGAATTACCTGAGCCTGAGCCCGATGTATCTCTGACATGCGGGCCAGAATAGAAGATCATTGCCAATTGCAGCAGCTTGATCGTGTCTTTTTCCCATGCACGTCGTCTCTCCGCCACACGCAAGATCAACATCTGTGGTGCTATAACCTGAAAAACCAGTCGGAAACTACCCAACCGTCGATTGCATATCCACAGTACAAGCATCTGGCGACATACCATCATTGACGTGTACACAGGAGAGAATAAAGTTCTCGATCCTGGTCCTCAACCCAAGTGCTACCATATATGCGATGGCACTGAGCGTAAACGGCAGCACGGAATCGACGAAGAGCATGACAGTGCTGAAATACGGTGCTACATACTCTTGTTCGAGGTATTTCGTCGTCCTTGCAAAGGACACCAGGCGATAACAAATCATGCACATCAAGGTGGTGTGTAGGGGTACCGAGATGATGTAATAGGGCATGGCGATTTTACCAGCAACACCATAGAAGAAATCGGAAGAGGCCTTGGTAGAAGCCAAAGGAGCAAGATTCCCAAGACTGGTTCAGCATGAGGTTGAATATAGACGGACGGGTGGAGAGGAGGGGAGGCGCTTACCGAATGTTGTGAACCACAGGATGAAGGGTACACTGATGACACGAAGGCTACCCCACACGAGTCGACAGCGGTATGTCTGGAAGGAAGCGGGTAAGGTAATCGCTTTGTATGTACTTACATCCATCTGTCATTGGCTGTAGGATGACAGCCACCACTGCCGTACTAAGATTGATAACACTGGCTTGGGGTACAGTTCGACGCCTAGCGACTAGCGACAGACCGGACCAGCGAGACCGTAATGGAATCTGCGGGGTATTAATTTCCAAATGATAACTGAACTGTTCCAGATCTAATCGGTGAATCTGGCCCGAAATAATTGCAACTCATGTCGGAATCGACGGTACTACAGAATATTGAACTTTGGCCAAGCTAGAGCAAGGACTGTACAGGACCTTATTTAACGTACTATACGAGTCACTACAAGAGAAAATCGCATGAAGACCTCCGTCGTCAACTGCTCGAGCCTCAACAATATATTTGTTCAAGTGTCTTTGCCACAGGTTGGCCACAGGATAGCGTATCTGGATCTCTTCGTAATCGTTTTCCGGTTTCCTCCACATCGCACACAAAACCGTCAGATGGAGGACCTTCACTTGTTTCCCACGTATTCCAAATTTGGATAGTCACTGTCCAAGCCAAACGCCTTCGGAATAGACGTTCTGGCCGTTGCCGGGTTCGACACCAAGACGGTTGACGGGTCGAAACCGACGGTGGTAGTGGGAGCGGGCCTATTGGGCCTTCCATGCGGCGGCGCTTGACCAGCGCAGATCCGACGCCTCAGACGGGGTCGGGGGCGTCGCCGTCGCACGCTCTCGCCATTGAATCCAAGGGCGAGACAGAATGGGTTGCTTTCGACGGCGACGGCGACGATGGGACAGGCGACGCCGTCGTTCTCGGGGTCTGCGCTGAATGTGACAAGGGTGTCGTTGACTCAGTCCTCGGAAGAGTTGATGTTTTGGCGGGTAGGTACGTTGGATTGTCTTGTGAGGACTCTTTGTTATCGCGTGCCACACTTGGTTTCGTTCAAACTTCACGGTCAACATGTATGTTTATGTTGCAATGTTGCATGTGCCTGCATATGAGGCTGACAGTGTTTGTGGGAAAGATGGGGCCTTGTCATGTCAGAGCACATGCACACTGATCTTCAAGTTGAAGCGCGTACTCTATGTACCTAGTTAGCCTTTCACTGCGCCCGATACCGATAGTAGCCTAACTACATAATACGATTCACTCGAGAGTCGATGCTGCCAAGAAACACACATTGTACATGCATTCAAACTCGATATAGCTTCACAATCATACTACGCTCTTCAGCATCTCTGAACTCAGCATATACTATCTGATGGTTCCTTCTCTGTATTTCAAGCAGACACCAACCTCCAGTAGTACAGGAGGCCATCAGTCCCGTAATCAACATCCTGTCCCACTACAGCTTCCTTGATGCCCCAAAAGGTTTTGAAGCCACTGTCTTGAATGCTGAAAATCAATGATTCGAGGAATTCAATCGAAGAAACCGTGAGAGTGAGGGGAAACACAAACGTGTATAAGCCATCATTCCCCCTGATACCCCATATATTGCCGCCACCAGAGGCGGCTTTGAGCGTGCCACTAGTGCCCCCACTCCAGCCAACCTGGATGCTGGTGTCCTCTTCGAGAACGACCCTTTGCGTGCCCTCGGAATAGTCGATGATGGTCCACTGCATGCGACAATCAAGACCTCATGGATGCCAAAGTAAATGAAGGACAGACAGACCAGTTGATTGGGTTCTTCCATCAGCTTGGTAACAGTCAGAGCAAGATTGTTGCCATTGAAAGTCATAGCGAGAGTGGTCCCATCGGAGGCAGTCTGCTCGTTGACGATGTAGTAGGTTCCAGCGGATGGCTCGGACATTGTTGAAGTAGGAATGGGTGTGATGAGTGATGCAAGCTGAAAGGACCAGGTTTTTATACACCCACCATGTGAACGAGGGGGTCTTTTGGGAATACTGGGGGTGGTGTCAGGAAGATTTACTCCTTGCATGGAAACCTCCGCCAGAAAAAGGCAAAGGTTTTTAACCAGAAACCTTGCTGCTTCTTGTCTACTAGCTTGGCGGCAGTTCCATAGATGAACCAAGCTGACTAGTGGGAGAAGTAAAATCACGACACGACTGAAACAGGGTCTTGTTCGCGATGTCCAACATGGGACCTCTAGTCAGTTATGTCCTCGGTGAAGAACAGAAGTTCCAAGAACTCATCTATGCAACTTCTAGTGTGGGATACAAAATGCGGAACTGTCTGTGGACGCTTGGTATCGAGCAACAGGTGAGATCGCTGGACGAGATGCAATGCGGAGGCTCTATCTCATCTTTCTACCGGGAGCACGAATCCCTCGGGAAATTCCTTGCCACTGAAAGCGACTGCGAGAGTTTCCCGTCGGGGGTGGTGAGTCCGCTCATTGACGATACAATAATTTCCAGGAGCGAGCTCGGACATTACTGAAGTAGTGATATATGCATTGAGTGATGCAAGCTGAAAGGACCCGGTTTTATACTCCACAAACCGAACGATGGTCTTTCTGAAATTCGATAGGGGTGTTGGAAAAATTCACTCACTGGGTAGAAACAGAAGAAACTTGCTGTCAACAGCAAGTTTGTCTTCTAGCTTGCTGCAGTTCCTGAGACTGATCGAAGGTAACTGGTCAGGGGAGTAAGCATCACGACATAGCTCTGGGTCCCGATTACGGTATCCATCACGGAATTAGAAATCAGCCATGCCCTCGATGGGGAGTGGAGATCCCAAAAGTTCGTGCGAACGTTTGGCATCAGCAGCAGGTGAGCTGAGGTCGCTGGCTGACTCGGAGATGCATCACTAAAGGCGAGTCCATCCATTTTTTACCTAGCGCACGGAGTCACCGGGAAATCCCGTACAATTCCTTGCAATGCAAGTCCTTGATGCTCTGGGCAGATTTTATGGTGGTTGGGAGTGGTGCACGGGGCTTGGATCAAGTCCCAAGGCCTGGGAATTTGCAGCTATCACAACATTCATAATGCTCGAACGACGTGGAATGGAATATGACTTGCAAACTTGCATCCAGTGCGGTACTAGATACGTCGTCTGGAATCCATAGCTCCGGTCTCTTCTGCATCGTAACTCGCTGAATAATGAGTAATGATCAAATAAAATGGCTTTCTAGTTACTGACGTGCTTGGCGGGTACTCAAACACTGTCCAGTACGCGCAGAACTGTTAGCGTGGGATGGGGGATGCGAAATTACTGTGGACATTGATTTAGCCGGCATCGAAGGTATGAACTGTTTATCCTTGCCTGGGCCAGCGACCGTTGGTCCGTTTGTGACCTATAGCACGCTAGTACTAATGCAGCTTGAATCCTCAGCGCTGAGCATGCGACCATCAGTCCTGCGGGCAGCGGTAATGATCCATCTTGGCGCATATTTCCAAGATGAATGCCATATGAAGACACGGCGACTTGGCGAGAAAAGAAGAGTTCGAATTGAAGCACTAACTAGATATGTGAGGGCTTCGACTTGGTCTTTACCATACTTGCAAGATATTCTGCACATTAACCTGAGTCTTGATTTGTCATAGTGAATCTGGCCCGAAACAATTTGCAACTCACCAGTGCAACCCGGTCATGTCGGAATCGACGGAATATTGAACTTTGGCCAAGCTAGAGCAAGGACTGCACGAGACAAGTTGTTTGGCGTACACGAATACAAGAGAAAATCGCATGAACGGGATGCGATGCCAGTCGTAAAGGTATACCGTACACAAGGGCCAGATACTCATCCGTGCTGAAAGTGAGACATTAGCATTAGAAGTGGTGCGACCCCGGAGCGTGATTACAGAGCGCGATGATCGAAAAAACAAATACCGTTGAAGTTGGCCGTTTCATCCGGCGTTCTACGGATCCTCCCAGTGGGTAGAAGGGCCTACATGTCATGAAATTGACAAGATCACGTGATTCTGAGATGTCAAGGTGTTGTGACAAAGAAAATGGATAAGAAAGAGCAAGACGACCGACTCCATGCAAGGTAAGTCGCTCCTTTCTGCCCTTCCATCGTTCGACGTGCCATCCCTTCCCCACAGTGACCTCCTCCTCCTTACCGACATCCACACACACCTTCAACATCCCAACGGACTGCGAACAACCCCTCGCTCAAAAGTGTACCCGATGTCCATATGCCGGTCCTACTCACACGTTTCCCCCACGGCGTACAGGCGGAGGTCATCTCAAGGTCTGCACAGCATGCATGGAGAAGCAGAACACACGCAAGGTTGCTTCCGAGATGGCTGCTGAAACTTCTGGTCGCGGCCAGATCGCAACTGCCGCCATGTCGTTTGACGACTTTCTCAACCTCGTCACCCTCAACAAGACCCGTCCTTTCGACTTTGACACCATGGTCAGCCTACCTCCCGGCTTCTTTGTCGCCGGTGAACACTTGTACAACCGTTCGAATCGAATAAGAGATTTTCTAGCCGAGGCGTCAGATTATCACTGGAAGTACGTCTTTGTTTCCTTCGTTTGACTTGTCCTCGCCTGGTGTGCTCACACCATCGTTCCTTCCCTAGCCAAAAAAAGACAAAGCGCGGTGGAAAATCTACAGTCGTCACCTATTTTTGCGCCCAACTCGAGGGCGAACAATCCAAATCCCGTACCCAAGACTCGGACCGCAAATCACGAAGTCGCATCACACGTTACCACTGTGGCGGTTGGCTCCGTATCACCGTCATGGACGACAACGAACACCTCTTACGGATACGCATGACACACGCTGAAGCCCACCCGAGCTTTCCGGCTTCCTTTCGAAGACCACCGCACACGTCCGAGTTTAAGCTTGAGGCGACACCCAAACCGGTGTCGGTGTCGGTGCCTGTACCACAGCCACCCCCGCCGCCACCCCCACCCATCTTTGCAACTATGCAGCCTCCGCCGCATTTAATGGTAGAACCAGGACCACCACCGGGCCATCCGATACCTGCACCGCCTGGTCCTCCACCTGTACACCCTACTATCCCACCTCCATCCCCACTACACCCCGATAGGCCAGAGGAAGAGGACCATCCTGCAATAGAAAACATGCTCGCGCCGGAAGACGTCACCCCCCAGCCAAGACCCAGCCCCGTCAATGCGATCCTACCCCCGCACGATGACCTTGGCTCACACGTACACCAGCAACCCGTCGTGTACTTTTCCCCGGAACAACTGGATGGTCTGAAGCGCAAATTCGAGGACATGATGGCGGCTGCGAGCGGTCCTGTTCCTCCGGACCTTGCGCACGCGCTCGGTTCCGTGTTTGACCATATCGAACGGACAGCCACGGACCTTGATATCGGCCGGTTCTCTAAACGACAGAGGATTTAGCGGGTCGCGCGTGTTGCCCTGTCGCCCCTTTTTTATTTTTCTGTTTCGTTTCCAGGGTACTGTTACACCTGGCCATTCGTGTCGTTTTTTTATTATTTATGTTTTTTTTTTTTTTTTTCGCTGGCACTGCCGGCGTGTATCTCCCTCCAGCGTTGGCGATGTTACTCTGCTAGTGTTTTTTAAGTAAAGCTGTCTAACAGAATAGCCACAGTAGTACCATGTTCAGCTGTAACCGGATCGCACCACACGTATTGTCTTTTTACGGCGTCATCTATCCTCTGTTGCGTGACGCGACACATGCATTGGGGGGTGATCCAAGAAAATGAAATGATGCCATGAACTCAGTTGGAGAGCTCGGATATACTCATAAACGCCTGGAACAAGGCCGGGACGACAAACGGCGATGCACATTCGCGTTCCACATCGCTCAACGCCCGTTCTGCACGTAGCCTCCTCGTCCTTTCCGCTCTCAAATCAGCCTCCAATCGCAACAGCGCTGTCCCAAAAAGAAAGAAAAAACGCGTCAGATCCCAGCTCTGCACGCGCGCAACACAACGCACGCACCATCGCGCGACCCCCCATGGCGGTCCGCACCACCGCTGCTCTCTGGCCGCACACCCACCCGGTCGAGGTCGTCCAGGATGGCTTGTTCGCGTGCTTGCATGGCCGTGAGTTGACGTCGCGTGTCCCACAGCTCGCGTGTCAGTCGGTTCACGTCGCGATCGCGATCGCGCCGGCGTGCCCACGAATCCCCCCCGCCGTGGCTGTTACCCGACGAGTTGGAACCCGCATAGGGGGAGCCGGGGGAGGGGCCGGTGCTGGATAGCGTGGGATGATGCGCGGGAGGGGGAAGTGGGGGTCTGGTACCCGAACCCGGTCCCGGTCCTAACCCAGGACCCGACCCTGAACCTGGACCGGTGTTCGAGGGACCAGAGAGCGTGGTGCGCACGGGGTGAGGTGTCATCTCGCCTGGTTCGCGAGGTTGAAGAGGAGGCGTAGGGACCTTGGGTGCGGTGGGTGTCTGTACGTGCGTCGGCGACGTGGCGTCATCATGTGTGGGCTGTGGAGATGCCTTTGTTGCGTCCCCGGGGGTGGACGAGCTGGGTTGTTGGTCTACAACAGGTGATGTGATCGGCTGGGTGGGTTGGGTATCGGTCGGTGGTAGTGGGGCGGCGGCGGTGGTCGGTGTTGCTGGCACGTCCAGCTTCTGTCGTGTCTGATTCGACGGGCCTTCTCCACTGCTCATCCTTCTCTTTAAATGGGGTGGTGGTTGTCTGTCTAACCTAGGCTGGCATGCGTTGGAATGAGCATATCGAATACTATGGCACGCATAAAGAGGCAACGTACGCCACTGGGTGGAAGTCTTGGCGGAGGGATTATTGGTGGTGGTGGTCCAGAAGGCGCTGGAACGGAGGCAATAATAGGCTGTTGTACGATCTCTGGTAAAGGCCTCGCCAGTCGCTCGGCAAGCGTCCCTGACGGCGAATCCTGAGAAGGCTGTTCTGCACCTGCAGTAGAACGGATCAAGAGACCACTAGGAAGACACACACGTTCTCGAGTCAGCAGGCCACGATGCCACCCAGAAAGAAAAAAGAAGATCGACTTGCTCTTGTTTCAGGGTGATGGACTCTCTAACGCATGGCACGCGGCGAGCGACGCTTCCGAGTGAGATCCACGGGTTGATGGGCACAACGGACCAAAGGCTTACATGGAGAGAAATTCGCGGAGCTTGAGAGCTTCTGGGTCGTCGCTACATAGTTTGAACCAGCGCGTGTGCAACGAGTCCTAGCATCGCGGCATGGTCAGCATCGGTGTGCACACGACGAGCAAGATCACATCCTACGCACGGCTAGACCTGGGACCTTGAGGCTCGTCCCTGCGCTTGGCCAGTGGAGAATAAAGGACCCGTTGACACGGCGGACGTTCTTTTGGGACGGGGAGTGCACGCGGAGATGGGCGAGGTCCTTTTTGAGGATGGCGAACTCGGAGGAAGGGGTGGCGGGTGCGGCGACTTGGGTGTGTTTTGCGCCGCGGTATTGGATGATCACCTCGAGACCTTCTGCCATTTCGTCGTGGGTGTTGGCAGAGACGTGGGGTGTAACAGGGGCTATTGAACTTGGGATGGTGGATGGTATAACACAACAAGTACACTAGCATGCAAAGGATACAATGACTTTTTTTTGTTTTTCCATCGCCTCCTACACAAACATCTAGTAGCTCAAGCTTATCAAATAATCCGCTAGACCCTCGATGATGGGTGTCGCTTCTGGTGCTTGAACTGGTGCAACGTACTCGGCGACCAAGATCGCTTGCTTTGTCTTGACCAGAACACACCCATCAGCCTAAGACAAGGGCAAAGGATCAGCCAAAAGGGCGGCGATACGAGTCTCCAGTGGCACTTGCCCCCTTCTTGCCGTACACGGACCGCTCGTTGGCCTGGAGAGTAAAGAACTTTTGTCCAGCCAGACGAACGCCGCTTGCCCGTATTGTATCCAGGTTGTTATATGCATTGACGATGGCCTTTTGTTCTTCAGGCGAGAACTGCCAGCGGGGTGGCCCATCAGCCCAAGCTAGTGTGCGAGGGTTCGAGACGTGCATACTTTGTATCCAGCCGAGGATGCCCATACGCCACCCTTTTGACCTAGAATGGCGGCCCTATGGATCTTGCCAGTTCCAACGAGATTCTTGTCGACGTATTCTGCGGTGAGACGTCAGACAAAGGACGGTGTGGAGATCTAGGACGATGGTGCACCTTGCCAGGACATGATGGAGAGAAAGAGAAGAGGAGGATGATTTCGTCCAAAGAGATGGCCCGATTATCTACAAGTGTATGTAAGCCTGTGCTGGCTCATCAAAGCCCTTCTAGATAGCCATACGTCGCAGCGAGCTCCATCCATACTAAATTACAGTTCCAAGTCACACATGCACCTCAGCCGTCGATGTGACCCACGCGTTGACTACAGCCTCCCCCATTCAGTACGACCGTTTTTGCCGACCACGCCATGCATCGCGATCTCTTGCTTTTTTTCGAATCGTCCATCTATCGGCAGTGGTGCTGCGACAACCCGAGCGTACACGGATCCGAGTTCGTCCCCATCGGTCCAGACGGTGACCCAAGCGACAGCACAGGCCATAGGGTTGGACTCGTGCAAAAAGACAAGACAACGGCGATCGTCACACCGCACGCCCCTCTGCCATGTCTACCTCAGATCTGGCTCTGGCTGGCAGATGCGCAACAGTGTGGATGTCGTATCGGCCATACGCTCTCCTACATCGATCGACCACGCCGATCCTTGTCATTGCGTTTGCGGATACCAATGATGCGGCCAAGCAGACTGGATCAGCCGAGTACATACACTATTGGATCGCGTGAACACGTTACCGCGAAGCGTTGTCAGTGTGTCAATGTATCGGTGATCTGGCGGATCGAAAACTGGTGATACGGTTGCCGTTGGTACAGGTACTTGTTGTCGTAATGATGACTTGTGTGTTGCTTCACATGAAACGCTTGATTCGCGATCCCATCAATCGATGCATGCTCTGATATGTAAAACCCGCGTTTGTTTTACGCATCGACCAAGTCGTGAAGCAGAGTCACCGTTAGTAGTATGACCTAATAATACATGAGAACATACAAGCGTTTACGAGAACAACTATGCAAGACAGATATCAAACCAACGTACACTGTCAATAAATCGCCAAGCGTACAACACATCCAAACCCTGTCCGTGACAATTACGTGTGGAAACATCAACGTTCGTGTTCAAATCAGTGGAGAGAGAAAACACAGTCAACACGATCACGTCTGTACGAAAGCAAGGCATCAGCAACTCGAAAAACGCAACACATGGGTGATCGACTTGCATAAGTCGTTACGTTGACCCAAGATACTGGGTGATCGACTTGCTTGATCAACAGCTTGATCTGGCATACCCGACAAAGGTTGGTCCGCGCGACAATCTTTCTTCCGCGTCGATTGGTCGTGAAACAATGGAGCGACTGCATGCGATGGCAGCCTTGACATGGCACCGTCAGACCACGCGGTTCCCGGAGGACGTCGAGCGGGAGGACAGAGCTGGACCCAAACACGTCGTCCTCTGCGACGCGGCCCTGATGATAGAGCGAATGGGCGTAACGCATGCTTTGGTCGACGAGCGCGTCTTCGTTGCGAGGGGTGATCCAAGACTGGGACTTGAAGTGCTCGTAAAGTGCCCCTATCATTTCAATGTCGTGTGCCGCATAGTGGAGGAGCTGCGGGAGGAGCGGACGGCCTAGCCATATCATCGAACCGTTTGTCTTGTGCATCGCAACCACCTGTGCTAAGGAAAGAAAGATGCGTGTCGGTCACGACCGAGGGCAGGTGTAACAGGAGACATGTACTTACGGTCTTTTCCGGTCGTCAATAGGCGCGCTTCCTTGATACACGCGTCCATGCCCTGCAGACTGTGCACGCCCGAGAACAAGTCGGGGTTTTGCTTGATGAGGGGCAGTGGTAGACGTCGTCCACCGGCTGCGAGCCGCACGGTACGCTTCCACTCCTTTTCGCCGCGCACGGACGCGCGCGAGTCGATCTCTGCGAGCTGGAGATCAAGGACGCCTTGCAGCAGGACGCCGTACGTGGCAGATATTTCGAGAAAGTCGTTGCGACAGTCCCACATGATCTTTTTCACGGTGGGGTCTGCGAGGAGGTCGAGGACGAGACGAAGCCAGGAGAGGGCATTGCGTGATCTGAGGGCGAGGACGTCGAACACAAAGATGTGCTCTGCGTTGGCGGTGCCGATGCACATGAGGGAGAGGGCGCCGTCTGCTGTACCGAGGTTCTTGCCCTCGCAGTCGATGATGAGGAAGGGAGAGCTGGCGAGGACGCGAGCGGCATTGGCGACGGCAGGTGCGTTGGCGCAATAGACGTATCTTGACATGATGGTCGTCGCCTGTGTCACACTCTGCTACTAGCTCGCAGTAGACCATGTCTGGCAGTGTCACGTCCCCTATTCACATCAAAACATGACCCGCAGTGGGAGGACAAGCATCCATTTTTAATACGAGTGTGAACCATCTACGAGCACATGCAAAGAGGTATACAAAATCACTTTGAAAACACCCGTATCAATTTCGCAGAAATGTGCAGGAAAAAGATGGAGCCAATAAACGCGAGTGAGAGAATGAGGACGACATATGGGTCACTGTCCACCACGCCGGCGTCAACCATGCGTACCACATGCCAGGAGAAAGGACGTACACTCGGAGCCCAGGTGAGTCATCCGTGTAGAGTTTGAGCATCGTCCCCGACGAACCACCTGCGCCTGCTGCGCGAGTCGAGTTGGGTTTTGGCGCTTGTGAACCACCCGCACGTCGACTGAAAAGGTACAGTCAGTGCATTGGCCAGCGACAACGTTCCCTGTCGTCCACATACCGAATCTGAGCACCGGGTGGTCTGGCGACGGCATTTGCCCTGCCGTTCGACGGACTGCTGGCACGGGTCGAGGCGTCTGAGTCGGACTGGGACGAGTGCATCAGTGACGAGGAGAACAGCGAGCTCACGGGAGACACACCATGGTGTTGTGTATACGTGGAAACTCTCACGGACACTTTTAATTTCCTTTTTCTGACGCTGCGCAATTCGTGTCTCTTCGCTTCGATGTCTCTGGTGCGTATTCGTCTTCGTCGTGTTTGCAATGTCCTCCTCCTCACCGCTCTCAGCTGACTGCACTCGTCGCACGAGAGTCCGTCGTCCTTGCCGAATACCAACCACCAGGCAGTCGAGACTATACACAAGGCACGTCTCTCCACGCAATCTCTGTCCATTCACTCATCCTATCACAGCGACCCAAACCATCTTATCAAAGATACCTCCCAACGACAGCAAACTCACCTATGTCTGGGACCAATACCTCTTCCACTACATCTCCGAAGGCGGGTTCGTCTACCTCGTCATGGCAGACGAAGCAGCCGGTCGGTAAGCACCCCCCCCTCAATCAACACGACATGATCCTATCACGGCGCACAGTAAAACTCCGTTTGCGTTTCTGACCGAGTTGCAACGCAAGGTACGGATCTAGATCCGTCCCTTAATCCTGGTCTCACCCCCCGTGCCCAGTTCACCGAACTCCCCTCCTCCTCCTCGGCCGTACTCGGCAATGCACCGGCTTATAGTCTCCAAGGCACTTTCTCACCCACCATCGCCACCCTCTTGCACACTTACAACACCAACCCACCTGTCGACCAGGTCGCCCGCGCGCAAGCCGAACTCGACCACGTCAAAGACATCATGGTCAAAAACGTCGAACAAATCCTCAGCCGCGGCGAACGCATCGAGTTGCTCGTCGACAAGACCGACACCATGGCCACCCAGGCGACCGCGTTTCGGCGGGGTGCACGCACGGTACGACGGCAGATGTGGTGGAGGAGTAGCAAGATACTGGCGCTGTCGGTGGTCGTGGTCCTCTTTTTGTTGTACATCTTGGCTGCGCAGTTTTGTGGGGCCGCGTTGCAGTGTGCTGCTTGACCAGCCTTTTTGTTTTTTTCTTGATCGAGACCGCTTTTATAGTGTAGCTTTCTTAATCGACTTATGCTGATGTATCCTCTAGCTTATGCAGTACAATAGACACTCTTCGATGTTACCCGTCTGACAATCGACTCCGCACCTTGGACGATCCGACATTGAACAGACAGGTAATCGTTACATATAAGACAAGGAGAGGAGGTCGTACACAGCTATCAAGTTACATACACACACGCACGACGTGCGTCTCAAGGGTACAAGGTATCGCGATTATGTCACATACATTACCGCCCCACAGCCGAACACGCTCCGTGACGGCGTCCGGGCGAGCCCAGAAAGCCTGCATAGACATCATGGCAACAAGGAAATCCAGTGCGTTCTAGCATGATGTCCGAATGGGGATAGATAGAAAAAAAAAAAAAAAAGAAACATGTGCGGAAAACAGAAAAAAAAGGTAGCGAGCAGACGCGATCACGCATACATCTCGGCCGAGGCAGAGGCAGGGTACCCAACCTTGGTCTTTCCGCCGCCGCCTCCCTTGGACCGGTGCCGCGTGAGATGACAGACGTCTACCGGGACGTTGGTCGCATCCTTGAGCGAGTTGGACGTTTCACGTAGCCGACGACGCTCGAGCCGCTCCTTCTCCAGTTGCATCGCAGCGTCGCTCGCGCGTACCAGTGGCTTTCGATCGGACGCACCGTGCGGATCATCCGGGTAGTGCGCAATCGACGTCGTCGAAGAGGATCCCAACCCTTGTGCAGTCGAAGATGGGCGAGACGGGACCGTCACGCGCGAGCTGGGTCGTGGGAGCACCGGCTCAGGCAGATCCGCGCGGGATTGCATATGTCCGTGAAGTGATGAGGTGGGCCGAGGGCTGTCGAGGAGATCGTGCAGCTTGGACACGAGGTGGTCCTTGCCCGCTATCCCGGTGGAGTCACGCCGTTTGAGATCTGTCATCTCCTTGCTGGCACGGGAACCTTGCGGCATCGCCATACGATCCGAAGAGGGTTGATGGTTGGGAGACGGAGGTTGGCTGCTCATCACCACGTCGTCTCGTGGCTTGGAACAAGAGATATTTGATGGCCATGAATCAGCCGTAATCGACATGGCCATGACACTCGACTGGCGAGACGGTGGAGTTCGAGAGGGAATGGGTATGGGATCAATTTTAGTCGTAGGCGGTTGAAGGTGCGCAGGAAATGGATACGCGTTGCCGGAATCATCCAGTTCAGACTCTGGCTCTGGCTCCTCTTGGATAGGTGATTTGGCCCGCTTGGCCTTGACGATCTCATCCTGATCAAAGTCGTCCGCAAGAGCCATCAAGGAAGGCGCGGTCGACATCAATGGTGCAGTCACCTCTGCAAGAGGTGAGAGATGAAAGTCATACTCGTCGTCAACGACTTTGCCTTTGGCCGTCTCCACCTGAGACAAAGTCAAGTCTCCGCTGCCCGAGTAGGACCGTTTTGGCTCTTTCCTGTAGAAATACTGAAGCTCTACCGCTCGAGGAGGAGGAGGCGGAGCCATCGTCCTACTTGAACGACATCGATCAAGTTCTTCCCGTAAAGACCGGCATTCGTGATTTACAGAGTCCATCTAAAAACGGGCCTGAGGCGGATAGCGCAAAAATAAGTGGATCTACTTACTTGGCTATAACCGAGACGTTAGCGAGAGATAACACGACATGATGCGAATACCCACCCTTTCCAAAAACTGTTCATCTGATCATAATGCTCCCTGAGACTTTTCTCGATCGCAAGCGCGGTTTCTTTCTCATCACGGCTCGTACGTTCCAAATCCTCATACTTGAGTCGAACCGCTTCGAGATCTGACGTCAAGCGATCGCGTATCTCGTCACGTGTTGCAGTCGTTTCACGTAGCTGTTCCGCTTGCATGACCAGCTTTCTCTGCGCTTCCAACAGGTTATGTAGTAAAAGGCAGCTGACCCTGACAGATGTATACTGGAGATAAGATGACATGAGACCAATGCCGTCAGGGATCTGAAACAGTGGGAGGAATACGCACCTGATTCCCAGGCTGCGACTTGTAATATGCTCGACACTCATCGATCACCCTCCGAATCTCGTTGACTTTGCCGCCCTCCTTGACGATACGTGTAATGTCGTCAAGTAACCGTTGCGACTCGTTGTCAATCTGTGGTGCGATCACCACGGGCTCCGAGGGGGCGTCGATGGCGTCCTTGGTGGACGGATCGCGGTCCACATGAAGTTTGCGAATATCACGGGGCGAGAACCGCTCGCGACAGAGGGGACACTTGTGTTGCATCAGATGGTCGAGACATCTAGCACAGGTCCCTTTGATGAGATGGATGGCCACTTTCGATCGTCTCTGAGGACTTACTTTTGGCAAAAGACATGGCCGCATGAAATAGCATGGGGCACGTTGACCCCGGTGGTGTAACACTCGAGGCAGACGTCGCAGGTCGAGTTTGGACCGAGCACCAGCATGATCGAGAGTGAAAGGGACTGGTTAAGGACCCCCTCAAAGACTTGAAGAAAAGAAGAACCGACGGAGAAGCAACGGATATAAAGAGCGGGCGGGATGAACAGGCCAGGCCAAGTACGCGTGTTAGCCTAGATTGGTGCAAGCACCGAGGCCAGGGCATTTTCAACATTGGGCCTTTGACAAGCATTATAAGAAGGCACGAGGCCACACTAAGCGACTCATCGAAGCCCGTTTACATACATGGAACCTGTTGCATCAGAAAACAGCTATGTGACAGATAAAGGCATTTGAACTCAGTTTACAACACACCTGGTTCATTTCGGGCTTTCTGGGATAAATGAGGGGTTATGGTCATGGTCTCGGGAAACCCCTTCCGGCTGGGAGACGGTATCTGGACGTTCTTCGGCCCGAGCTAATTATCCTCGTGTTTCCAGCATGCAATGCTTGGTTCTGGCGCGTCCCGTGCCCCTTGCTGTGCCACACAAGGATGACAATGACCAGCCCGGTCTCCACGTTGGCCGTGATGTGGATGGCTTGCTGTACGGATCCAACGTCTGAAATGTGACTTGAAGGATTCGTTCCCAGCGTCACACGTGATACCCCACGCTAGGCAAGTTTGGGCGGTCAGCTGCTACGCATTGTACGTCTGCTTCGATGCTTGGCTATCGTACTATGTGATTGCTTCTCACCGTTCTCGATCGCATTCCTGAAGGTCTCTGTCACCGCGATAGGCTTCGCCGGGACGGAATAGCGCTCGTCGGAACAATACATGATGGCTCACGGAGTTGGTGACAAGCCGTCATGATACCAGACTGCCCCTTGAATGGAACGGACACTTCCGCAGCGAAAATGTGACGTGCGAGCAGTGCGGCCAACACGCCGCAAAAACGGATGAGACTGCACTGAACAGGTACTGAACCCTGTTACTCGGATCTTTGATGGCTATTCGTCCTGGCTTTACTTGGTTTACATGCCGGGGCGCCTTTTGTATGGCCCCATTTCCCCACAGTAGCATGTGCTTTTTGCTGTGTCTCTCTGCCTGTGATCCTTTCTTTCCCCCATCATCGCCCTCTCGACGACGTCGACCGCTTGTTCGCTTGCGCCAACAACCATCCACGATAGTTTGGCATCAACGTGGACTCGAGGTATGAGACTTTCGTATCTGCCGATCCTAGGGGTAGATCATGAACGCCCTTATCGAACCGTTACCCAAGTCCCCCCTGTCTCTTGTCCGCCTTCTCCCCGGTTCGATGACAATTGTGTTGGCTAGCCGATGTGACAATCCCCCACCCACAGCACCCACTCAGCGTCAACCAGCGCCGCAAATCGCTCGCCCATGCTTCCGAGAAATACAATAATAATAATAAAGTCTCTCGGATGCTTTGAACAATGGGCGCAGTAGCGGAGCGATCATCCCATCGATCATCGGCAGGTCTCACGATCATCACTTGCACCACTCACGGTTCACGTCAGAAAACCCCTCACTCCCATCGGAGGTTTATCACCAGGATCATTATCATCTCTTGCAAGATCGGATGATCAAGTAAGCAGGCTGAGTCTCTGAGATCAACGCGATATCGATAAGGCACCTTTTTGCATGGATAGCGTACGACTATCGTGAGTGAATCAAGTGGCAGGTGGCAGGTCACGGTGTGGCGTCCACAGCAGACACACAATGTCAATTGGCATGGTCATTGATGTTCCCCCGCCGCAGCGCTGTGGGGCTGAAAGTTGGCCGGCGCACAGCGTCGTCCATGTTGAGTATGTACATATGGCAGGTTGGAGCAAGCCAACTTGTGTCCTTGGCGCCAACCATGCTTGTCCTTGGAAAATTAAGAGGGCCTGAGAGGAAACGGATTTACATGGAACGCGAGCACGTCGCAACTTGACAAATGATTCGTCCATGTCAACAACCAACCCTCGCGGAGTCTCAGGATCTCGGTACAACACAACGTCCCGGTCCCCGGTACAGGGGCCCAAGGAGCACGAACAAGAAAAAGAAGGAGAATCGCTCATCGTCTGCCAAGAGCTCTCATGTGCGATACCTCGGTAACATGTTTCCAAAAAGGCAGTTTTAAAGAACGAGTCCAGTACAGCGACGGGAGTAAGAGAAAGCGAAAACTGCTTATCTGTGATGGTGCCATTTTACGCCACGGAACATGTCTAGACGCGAACCCATTTTGGTGCGCGTCTTCGAGATCAGCTGCTGGATAAACGTTTGGTTTTCCGTGAGGGCCACTGATCCCGTTGCAACATTGCGTTCCTTGTGCCACTTGGAGACCAATGAGTTACGCCGAGGGGAGCCTCGTGGTCCTTTATTTACCCTGATTTGTGGGACATGAAGGTACCTGGATTGTAATCTGAGCCCCAGAACAACCCATTTTATCGTGCATGGGCGTCAAGTCGACCATGGAACTGGAGTCTTCTCCCGCTCTCGTTCCAGGAATAACGACAGATTATAGAAAGCAAACGAGATCGGGGGAGATAATTCGTGGATACTAGGTAAAACAAGTATAACAATATTAATACACAAATACCAACAGCCATACAACTTCCACAACAAACAATGAACTCGAGGCAAGTAACGGAGAGATGGAAACAATCAGCAGCAGTCGAGAGTATCTAGGAAAAGCATTCTATATTCATGTGCGATTAGCCCACAAGTGTATAATGTTGGGTCCACCGACAATCGGTGTGGGTGCAACGATTTCTAGTCCAGATGGAGCAGATGGAGCCGCATGATCTTGATAGTCATGCGTCGGAAATGAGGCATCAAAATGCAGCGACAGCGCATTGGTGCTTGTAATATTAGAGGCGGTGACAACCCTGCCAATTTCAGCAGGACGCAAAGCCTCCGCGATGCTTGATTGTAACGAGTGATGATGGTGTTCGTTCGCCCCTTCGCTCCTCCTCGCACGACGCACTTGACGATCTTGCGTTGTCTCCAACGATGATGGGTTCCGCTCTGTATAGGACGCAACTCGGCGGTGCGATGTCGTATTATCCAGAACGCGGCCATTCCGTGAGCCGGAATGCTCTCCTTCATCCTCCCTGATAAGACCCAACCCCGATACACCCGATTCCGAGCCAGGTAAGCTGCCTGTAATCATAGGTGTCTCCGTCTCATCGTCCTCTCCCTCGCTAGTCACGTTTTCGTCAAGGTCCCCGCGTCCTCCGTACGACTCTCCAGCAACACTTCCCTGCCCCCTGACTCCACCGTTGTGGAGCCCAAGCAGCAAGCCAAGGCTGCTCATACTACCTCCGCTGATGCTGTCCCTGGATAATGTTTGTACTGTGCCCCACGTGGTCTCGCTCCTTGGGCTCTCGTCCTCTCCGGCGAGGGGCGCAACAACCCCGTTCACGGCTCTGCGGTGCCTTGCCGGGTCATCAGCGCCATTGACCCCATGACGCAACGCACTTTCGGTCACGGCACGACGAACACCGAGAACCTGGCCGATCGTCTGCAGGGGACCTCTCCGACCGCCACCATTTTGCGGCATATCCAGGCGGGGCTGATCACCCAACCTCCGTGCCGATCGCTCCACATCGGCCTGCGTCGTATTCCTCCTCGTCAGCCGCCTAGCTCGGTTCACTGGCGTAGCGTCTTCGTCTGGTGTCGATACAGTCCCTGCAATCGGATGTGGCACGCCCATCAAACCTAAGCCACCAATTGGCTGGTCAGGTGATTCCTCCACAGGAAACGCATGTACCCGATCTGACCGATCGCTTCCGTATGAGGATGGGGTAAAAGTAGACGGCTCGCTGGCGATGTGGAAACCAGAGTCGTAGCCGGAACCATAGCCTTGAACGTATGCCTCTGCGGACGCGAGACGCGCATCCACAGTCAGACGTGGGTCTACATCAGAATTGCCATTGATGAGGCCGTTGGCGCCGTTGGTGCGTGCCCTCGGGCGAACCTCTCGTTCCTCGTCTGATCTCCCTCCTTCGACAAGCGGATGGTGTGCCCAGCTTGGGGCTGGAGAAGGGGCCACAACAACGCGCCGGCCCTGCCCTGGACCGGTGTCGATCTGTGGTCTCCCATCCGTGCTCCCATACCTCGCCTCACCAGTTCCTGCACGGCTGGATTCCGCGTGAGGCCTCCTATCTTCTTTTGGGTGGTGGTTACCGTTAACTTCTTGGGTTGTGGGCCTTCTGTTCCGTTCTTCTCCACGCGGAGCTTCGGCGTGCCGTGCACGTGGGGCGGCGAGTGGCTGGCTAATCAGGACAGGGGGTACAAACTGAGTATGTGATGTTCCGTTATAAGCGGTTACAGGCGGATAGCCGTTGGTCGTGGCGGCAGTAGGTTGTGTCCTCGGAGGTGGAGCAGGATAGGGTACTCCGGATAGAAGGGGATCAGGCGTATCCGCGGCCCCGCCTGGCCTGGCGAAGGCGGGAAATCGGTCAAGCGGTAACGGTTCAGGTGGTAGTGGAAGGGGGTTAGAAGCATTACGATAAGGCTGTTGCTGGGTGTCACTATGGAGGGAATCGATCTCGGCATGGAGCCGAGATAACTGAAAAACATGAGTGAGTTCGAGCGGTACCTAACCCTCGTTCACGATCAGCCTGACTCACTTCCCTGTTCTCGAGTGTGTCAGCGCCACTCTGTCATTATAAAGACAATGGGAAAAGCTCACAACGCATGGTTACTCTCAATTTCATTGATCCTGCCCAGCAGACTTTCCTCCACTGCACGAGACGTCTTTGAATCTTGGTGCGCATTGCGACGATAGACCTTTAGCTCGCGACGGACGCGACGGTACTCCGCGTGGTCTCGCTCATTGCGCTCTTGTAGTGCCTTGTACCGCTGGAGAGTGGTCAGTGCGGCACGCAGCGGGCGATGCTAACTCGTGGGATAGGTGAGAACGTGTCATTGCAAGGCGGAACAACTCGGATCCAAGGAAGCCCACCCCCCGAGTTAGCGTGGCCCCACCTCCCAAGCGCCAGCGCCCCCTCGAGGACGGCGACCTCGTTCGAGTGTAGCAAGATGCATCCACACTCACAGGATTTTCGTCGGCGGAGTTGATGGAGAGCCATTCTTCGACGTGGGTGACGACTTCGATGATTTCGACGTCAGGGACGTCCTCTCCGGAAGCAAGCGCGACACGGTGGAGGAGTTGCGTAGCTTCTACCTCGATCAATGATTCGGGAGCACCGTCAAGCTCGGGTGGACCTGCCACATGCAGTTTTTTGAGGCGGTCTGGCTGGAAGGATTTTCGGCAAAGTGGACATGCGCTCGGGGAGAGGTTCCGGAGACATCTGAGGAGAGAGGATAGCGTATTTAGAGTGATCTGAGGGTCCTGTAGGGGTTGTACGCACGTGAGACAGAAAATATGGCCGCACGCTATGACGTGGGGCGAATTAGCGGGTTCAGAGGAGATACTGTATGGATCGAGGCAGACGTCACAGAGGCTGGCAGGGTGAACCACGAGCATAGCAAATACGAGAAATGGACAACTGAAACCAGAAATGGCCGTCGAGGCTGATATCACCTCATAGCATAAACGTGCAAACAGCGAGGTGTGGTCTGAGTTGCTTGGGTGTAAGGGTTTCCCTCCGCTTAGTCACTTCCCTTATTTGGTAGCTCTCGTGGTTCGTCTTTCCCTGACCCCACCCTCCTTCCCCTGTCCTTTCCCACCGCTTCTAGCTTCCTGACGGCATCAACGGCATTCACACGAGCTACGAACAACGGTCTGATCAGCTTCGTGGCGCTGATCGACGGTGGGCTGACGGTCTTTGCAGACTGATCCGTAGCTGCTCGCTTGATGAATGGGTTCCCGGCTGGGAGTGGGGGTCGCGAGTATGCTACCAGCCTCGCCTCCGACAAATCATTGGACGGCGGTGAAAGAAGACCAACCAGAATTTTGATGGACGCGGTCAGACATCTCCACCTGGCAGAACAATTGAGTAAGAGGCCATGTCACTAATCAAACTCACCGTTTGAGATTTCCTATTGAACAAATCAGCGCTGCAAGGAAACACGGGTAACATCTGGACTTACCTTTAACCAAATAGTTGTGCCATTTCCACAAGATACGCACAGTGCCAACTGTAACTGCCACCATTCCAATTAATTTCCGAACCATCCCCTCCACCTGCATTAGGACCCCGATAGCTGCTATGAAAAAAGGCGGAAAAATCGCGACCCAGTCTTTACCACCAACATGCATGAATGTTCTGAAAACTATCTGGGTGACCATGCCATACGATAAACCCATAGCTAGGCCACCAAAGACGGCTTTGAACTGTGCCTTTGCTTCCTCTTCATCGGGCTTTGTCAGAAATCGCACAGCGAGCCAACTGGCGATATATACAGGAAGGTAGAGAACAAACATTGGTAAGAACGCGATGGCACCCGGGTGTAGGAACGTCTTGCACAGTTGACAAAGTACAGTTAGGATCGCAATCGGAACAGTTGGAATGATCGTGCTCGATGGAGTGATCGCCACAGGCAAGGGATAAAGATAGTCGAGAGCTCCATGGGATATCCCAGTATAGTGTAACAACCCGAGATATTTGACGAGTGGCTGTTTCATGACGAGAATTTCTTGACTTTCGTCTGAGAGAAGCTCGACGAAACTGGTGACACGACGTCGAGCATATACAACGGAAACCCCAAAAGCTCACTCACGTCTGCGAGACTCCGACGTACTTGCTGATGGGGACCTCTCCCCAAGCTACTTCTGCTGCTATTTTCGCGCTATTTAACGTATTCCTGTTGAGGTAATGAATCGACCCGCGTTGGTTCATTGTACGAAAAGTCACACCAATCTGGGGCATTGATCGTCATTTCCTTCAGCCGTTGATAGAGTTCTCCAGTGATATCCTTTACAAGTGCGCGCACGCTGTCATCGTCTTCCAAATCGACTTGGGCGAGGAAACTATCAACGCGTATCGGTTTTCCATATCTTGCCGAGAACACGCTGCATGGGTGTCAACGTCAGGGGTAAAAAAAAGAGGTAGCTCACCGTACAATGACCTGGAACAGTACTACGATGAGCTATACTCGACCTCGCTGCGCGAGAATTGCAAGACACACCCGACTCTGATACCGCGATTTATCGGTGTAGACGACCGCGGCTGGCACGATGATCACTGGCAAATCCTCACCTGCCACCTCTCCCGTCGCGCGCGCAGCGACAGCCTTGACATATTCAATAGCAGCCCACGCAGCCCCTTCCTTCACCTGAGCGATCGCAGGTTCCGTATAACTTGTCCCCTCGGGGAACACCCCGACCACTTCGCCCCTCGCCAAAGCCACAGAGGTGTGCTTGAACAAATCTGCTTGAGAAGTCGTCGATGATGCACAGCCCAAAGAGCCTGGACCGCCATGGCTCCCGATGCTGTTGGGGTTGCGACGCACAGGAATGCTCCCGGATGACCTCAACAGCGCTCCGGAAAAGGGGTTCTTGAACATGGTGGACTTGGCCCAGAAGCATATCCGTCGTCGGTATGGAATGGTCACCGCTTCCATGGGGCAAGTGGCCACGTGAGTGCGTGCATGGCTTGGCAGAAGGCGGAAACTCACAAAGCGCGGCAATGTCAATTATTTCGTTGTGATGTGTTGCAGCTCTGGGTGATTTGAACGCGTCGAAAAGGGACTAGTTCTGTCAGGGGTAAAGACCTTACAAGATGATTGGACCGTCCTTTGGCACATTTTCTTGTCCCGCGACATACACCTCGGAGTAGAAACCCGCCATCGTCCAATCTGATATCTTACGCAGAAATCTATACACCAGCATAAGTTGCATGGCTGTTCGTTTGCAAGTGGTTCAAGGACAAGAATAGGCTACATTGAAACGAACACGTGACCCGTCTTATCAAACTTGCGATCCAACCATGTACAAAAGAGACGAACGACCGCGGGGCAGGTGTCTCAGACAACACCCGATGCGCGTCGGTCAGCGACATTGATTACGACCAGAGTACATGCAACAACATGCGAGAAGACACTTTAATCATGTGGATAAAAACATAATCAGTGACCACCCGACATCACAGACGACGACCACGACGACCACCCTATCACAACCGTGATCAGCAGACAAAATCAAGGATAAAACTGTAGGGAGCATTACCTTTCTCCTTGTGCAATCGGTGGGAATCGGCGTCACATCCTCGATTCTGCCAATACGCATACCCGCGCGGGCGAGCGCACGGAGTGCACTCTGTGCACCGGGGCCAGGTGTTTTTGTACCAGTACCACCAGTGGCTCGGAGTTTGATATGAAGCGCAGTGATACCGACTTCACGGCAGCGTGCTGCGACATCCTGAGCAGCCAACATGGCGGCGTACGGCGAAGACTCGTCACGATCGGCCTTGACCTTCATTCCACCTTTTGAAACGGCTTAGATGACGGCTGATTTGATGCATAGGGCCATACGACGTACCAGTGACACGGGAGACGGTTTCCCTACCCGACAGATCGGTAACATGGACAAAGGTATCGTTGAACGAGGCATAGATGTGGGCAACGCCGAAAACGAGCTCTCCCTCAGCGACCTGGGGACCGAGCTGGACAGTGGTTTCTTCTTTGACGACCTTCTTCTTGGGAGGCTGTATACATCCACCCGTGAGCATTGTCATCCATCATCGAGACACCACCAGATCAACGGAACACACGGAAAAGTGCATGTCTCGATGTGTCCCGTAGTCTATGGCACTGAGCACGTACCATTTTGACGAGGCTTGAAGTGTACAGGTGTTGACTGGCACTGAGTTTCACTTCAAAACTCGGGACGAGGTGATGTTAAACAAGCACAAACACAGTATGCTACTACGCCACCAGTCAAACAAACATTTAAGATGCATACTCAGACTGTACCTCGGATTTGCCAGTACCCTGTATGCCAGTGAGGCTTGCCTACTGTACAGGTCGCACGTGATGATCTAGGCCGGAAGATATATTTGAGTGTCGACAGCAGCGCTGGCTCCCATCAACACGGACATCAATACATATATGTTCATCTCTCTTGTCCCGCTGACCTCCAATTCCAGATAAGAAGGCGCTCGAAAGCCACCTCATCTCTACCCCACCCCACATCACGCCTACATCATCATCATCATCATGACCGCCCAGTGCACCGCGATCACCAACGCCATGAGTTCGAAAGGTGCGTTCTCGTTGCACACTTGATATACTCAGGACCCTCAATTCAAACCTATGATAGGGTATGACAGTGCCAAGCTCGCAAAGCAGACAGGCATCACCACGGATCGTATTGATGCTAGTACGTGACCCTCGATCGAGTGCAACTCACTAGCCCTCATCATGCGTCGTGACCGTCTCTAGTCTTATCTGGCAGTTCCAAACCCTCTCAGCAGGAATTCAAAACCATCGGGGACGTGCTTGGCATCAGCAGCGATTCCAAACACGCTGCACAGATGGCCACCTAGGGGGATGTTCATGTCATATGTGGGCTCGGTTGTACTCCACACCCAATCGATTATTATCTGTAACATTATCGCGATATGCTGAATGTATCTCAACCTGACCGCCAACATTGGTGTATGTGTATGTTGAATCCATTGTCCAGGCCAGTTTTGCTATCAGTACTTTTTGCTTGACCTCTATCAACGATCGATCGCTTCAATTGAACCGATTATTCCCGACTGGCACTGTACGACGCTGGTACGACGCTGTCACAGAGCTCCGACATGGTGCACGGGTCTCCGCGGTCATCCCAACACAGCCAGTCACATAAGCGCAAGCGAACCCCCGACACGGAGGGTACTATCGGATACCAACGTCACCCCGAATCTCGCGTCTCGAGTCCTAGTAAAAGCCCGAAGGCGGACCCGAGGTCACCGTATGATATTTCACGCCGCGAATCGAAGTTACCACCACTTGCATGCAGGGTTCCCCAACAAGCACCGACGAGAAGCTAGCATGATTAGGACAAAAGCGGTTCAACTCGACCCTATCAACATGCTGCATCGACGAGGCGCAGGGTATCCGTCGGGAGAAGTTGGAAGAAAGAGGGCGGTAACATCGAATATTGAATGGCGAACCCGGCGGACTCGAGCATGATGATGATAATGCCAATTGAAGTAAAAAATGTGGCCACCCAGCCGTTATAGCGGCCTTGTTGGCTAGTCGACATCAAATCATGATGCATGATGCATGATACATGATATGAACAGGACAAACAATATGGGTGTTGCAACGAAAAGTATCCTGCATCCCGCGATCCTCCCCCGAGCACCCAAACCTGAGCGCCCGAGCCCGAGCCCGAGCTTACACACACACACACTCGGACATGTACAGTCACATACCGAGTTGCTGACAAGCACCCATAATACCCAAAATGACAACCAGTCACTCGGCCCGAACATGAATCGTTTTCATGTGTAAACAAACAATGACCGTCATGCCAACATCGCTCTGTATCCGCGATCAGCCGCTCGGACTGCCGTTCGACGGTCTTCTACTGTTGCGTCTTGAGCTTGAAGAATGAATCTGCTTATCAACCCACCCGCACTTGGCGAAACAAGGGACACACGGCCAAGTCGGAATCACTTTGATAGAAGTCTGATAGATGCCCCTTACGTCAATCCAACCGTCCGGCAACACCGTGAACATCCTCCAACCTCGAGGCACGGTGACGACGCGTATGTGTATGACCCTCTCAGGGGCCCAAGACACACACGACTCGGCGAGATAAGCCTAGATGGATAGATGGCACTCGAATGGCTATATCGATGCCGGCGATCTCGAGATGTGGACACACACGTTGATACTGCAACAGTGATATCTGAACATACATCATCCTGTCGTTGGGACGTCAGTTTGAGCACCGTCTGTGTGTGGTGGATGGCATACAGTAGGGGGGGCACCACACCGCGTCCACCCGCGAAGCGATCGATCGCCATTGATATCGAATATCGACTATTGAATATACGCGTCCATGAAAGCCCTCTGCTGGTGGGAGACCCACATCCACCACTCGAGACCCTGGCGTTGTCCAAACGGGCAACATTCATATCGACGTCCAAATGACTCTCATATGCGTCATTGACGCGTCACAAACACGTGTGGTCAACGTTGCGCCATAGGCCACGCTGCTCGCTAACCGCGATGTGCCACCCTGCAGGCTACCAATCTCCATCTCGTCCGCCGCCGTGTCGTACACACGCGTGTGCATGCGGATTCAGACGTACCTCGTGGCCGTGGATAGTTGGTGTCGCCGCACAAGATTCGAAGCGTCCGTTTCCAAAAAAAAAAAAGAAAAGAAGAAGGGAAAGAAAAGAACAGGCACGGCCATGGGCAATGGTACCGTACCAACGTGGCTCGCACGCCATGCCAGCAACACGTTTGATGGACCAGCTTCAACACTCCATGATCTTTTATCAAACGGGTCCCCGTCGTATTGAATGGAAGCTAATGTGAGAGCTTTCGCCACGTACCACGTTCCAACCGTCCAACATTCGAACCTTGGACGTTCGTTTTCTCTAGGTTGGCGTTCTTCTTCCAACACAGCTTGGTTATTGTTGCCAACGGCATCATTCACAGTGCCACTTGGCACCCGTATCCACTAGTGACTAGTGACCGCGTTGCCGATGATCGTAATTCAAATATTCACCATTCACATTTCCTTTCTGGCGCACACAATTGAGTGCGCGGGACCGGACGGATGCAAATGACAGATTGACGTGGGTGGGCTGCATCATGCATCATGGCTTGTCATGCGAATTCCGGGAAACGCGCCGCATCTTGGATGGGATCAACCCGTCTGGCATGCTGTGCGTGTGTGAAAAGGTGGCGGCTACTTTGCGGCGAGCTGCCGTCACCCGGTCACCGAGTCTGTTCATACCTTGTCAATTTTCAGACTCTGGTTGTGGACGAGAAAGCGGTAATGGCGTCTTCAGGGGACAGAAACGCGTTACAAGAGGACACCGCCTGTACCATCCAAATCACTGCATAAGGAACAAAAGTTCACCGATCGGGAAACATATGATCCGCCCAGCAACGGAACAACACAAAATGGAGCCAAAATGGTCATCAATGTCATTCAAGTCTATTGTTCGTAATGAAAGCATGTACCAAAGTCGTAGAAGGCAGAAATCTACAAATCTGCAAACCGAATGATCGTAAAATGGAATCGTAAATGGAACCGTGCAAATGGGAATGTGACGAGACAAAAGAAAATGCAATGCTACAGAAGTCTTGGGTTGCTGGACCAACAGCACTAGAAATGGCTCTCCTTGGCGCGTAGAAGGTCAAAGGCAATAAGTAAAGGAAACTGAAACGAGATGTGGCTGAGAAATCCATCCGCCAGCCCAGACGAGAAGAGAAGTGGATAATGTACGATACAGTAGAAAAGGAGGATTAACGCAAGGAGGAGCAGAGACAGAAGATGAGAGTGGGTACCAGAGATGAGAGAGACGAGATCAGCGAGACGAATCAGGGACGAAAAAGAGACCCGAGACTAGAGAGGAATAGTAAAGCGAATCAAAACGAGACTGAAGATAGCAATAAGAGAGATATTAGGATACTAGTCCGGAGATTGCTGGACTGAAATCCGAAAAAGAAACCAAAAAATCTATGTGCGGATGCGGTGGTATCAAGCTGCATTGGAACCGGATGAACGGGAGCGCGTGGCGGGTGTTGCGTACGGGTAATTGATTGTTTTGCCGCTTGGTGGGCTGTACGCAACATCAGGGTTCGGCATCCAACGTTCATGAATCACTTCTCTATCCGATTCGTCTGAGTAGGAGCGCAGAATTTTTTGGGGAGAGGTAGTGGCAAAGGGCATGGCTCGAGGCTTGGAGGGTGGCACTGGAGAGGTAGGACGGAGACTAGAGGAGCGGAGAGGTGTCTCGTGACGGACAGCAGGAGTCATTCGTGCAGGTGTGACAGGTCTGGAGCCAGAAACGGAAGCGCTGCGCATGTGTTGGGAAGTAAACCGGGACACTGGTGTAGGAGTGGGAGGGGGCATAGGAGGCATAGGGGGAGCAACACCATATACGGATGCACCAGACGACGAAACAGACTGACGACGAGCCTCACCAGGGGCAGCAGAAGCAGAGCGATTAGGAGAAATGGCGCGCGAGGCGGATTTGAGCCCCATGCGACTAATCTCTGCGCGCAGAGAATGGCAATCTTGTACTTTTTGGGTATAGAGGGTTTGCTATGCGAGTCAATGTTAGAAAAAAAATTACCCGACGAGACGGTGACCAAATACCTGTCTATAGGAAAGATCAGGTAACAAAACGGAGTAATAGCACGGATACGTACTGTTTAAGCTCAGCTTCCAACTTTGTCACGGATAGTTCCATGTCGTCTAGCTTCCCTTTGAGATTGGCCTCGACGGATTTGGCCATTTTTGTTGCCTCGGAATGAGCGAAGTGATTCACAAGGATAGCTCTGAGCAGCGCAGCACTCAGCGTGAGAGAAGAAACCTGAGATGTGAGTCAGAAAAAAAAAGGTTCCGCAGTAGGGTAGAGGGGACGGACCTGGTCATCTTGTTGTTTTTCGTCATGCGTCAACCATTCTTGGAGTTCTTGGTGGAGAGTGGAGACTTCCTCGACTGAACATTTTTTTGCGGCAACGGCGGCGACCTTGTCCTCAAGACGGCGAGCCTCGGCACGTGTGCGGGAGAAGCTGGGCTCAACAATCGGGAAGCGAGGTGCTTGGTTGGAGGAAGTATGTGAGGCCTCGTGCGCGCCACCCCGCCGCCTTGGGGTGGCATATCCGCTTGCAGAGAAGTCAATACGGATAAGACGAACATCGTCGCTGGTGAATTGTTCGCGGCAGAAAGGACAGGCTGGTTTGAGCCGGGGCAGAGTCTTTTCAACGATCTTGTGGCAGCAAGTGGAACATAGGACGTGGCCTGGGAGTGGAAGGGGGAGTGAGTATTTTTTTACGGTGGAGCGAACAAAGGCATACCGCAGGGGATTGAATGGGGGATGCAATGTGGGCCATACTCTTCTGCGCACACGTCGCAGACGGAACCAGGACTGAGCGTCAGCATGAGGGTCAAGACGATGAAACCCTTGCCAGGTTTGCTAACAGAAATTTAATGACAAGGGATATCGCTCGACGGGATGGTGGAGGATAAATAGCATGAGACGGAAAATTCGAGAGTGTCCAAACTTTATTTAATCAAAGTTGGGGCTGACCAAACAAATGGCAGTACACAAGTCATACAATATTTACTAACTCCGAGCGATTCCTAATCTCGAGTCTCTTTACTTGTCACACATCTGGATCCCTTAAAAATATCGTCGCATGTTCCAGATCCCTCGAGTAGCTATCAGATAGCAGCAGTCACTTTTATTTTTTATTCGTTTTCTTTTTATTTTTCAATGGTTCTATTTTAGGGTTTAGGGCACAGTCCGGGTACAGCGCCCATGATGACACGCGGCACAGCCCGTCTCCCGCCGTCCGCGCGCGCCGCGTGTTTTCTCCGGCGCACAACGCGGCCTTTTCTCACGTCTCTGATGTCCGCTGTCCTTGAGGGCGATGCGTCGACGATCTGACTCGTCTGCGCACTATTACGCTCCAAGAACCCCGGCTACTAGTCATTTTAATTTCGTCTCGGCTACGCTTGCATTCTAGAATACGAGACGATCCGTTATCGATAATCCGATCGATACGTGTGTGCATCCACCGTGTCAAAGAGGCACGTTGGACGTGCACCCGTTCCGCTAGGGGATCTATGCAACCACCCCGTTTGACGGGTGCCCCATCGCAGCCCGGCAAGCCTCTTTACTGGTTATCCCGAGGTACGATCGACCCAAGCCTATCTCCGACCCACCGCTCTCCACCCGTGCCTGGCACATGCAAGCGTACGAGCGCGCAGCTTGTGTCTATCTATCTACATATCCATGTTCGTATACCGGCACGCTCGCCTCACGCCGCGGCTGTCGACGATCCCACACTGCCTACCTCTATCTCTCGCGACGATCGTCCGTCCTCGGACCAACTTACGAGACTTTTGCCGTTTACAAGCTTCTGGCCCTCTTCCCAGCACCCCTTTTTATCATTCATCCTCCCATAGATCAAGTTGATAGAATCACGGATCACTGCCACATGCCTCCACCAATAGACCCCTGAGGACCTACACGAGGCTCGTCTGATGACATGAAAACCTAGTCCACAAACTTTGTTATCAACACTTCCCCGCAACACGCCGTTTTCATTTACCATATCATGTCTGATACTTTCAATATAGTTCACATACATGGATATCACTCTACACCCAATCGATTGTTGAATCCTGATCTGTTCTCAAACGCCCCCGATTTGACAAGTAGAACCACCGGTGGCGTCCCACCTGACATGTTCTGTGTGTCCGGTGGCATGGAGTCCAGTAGCACTATGGACTCCGCACAATGTTCTCAATCTCGAGTTGGACACGCACACATGCAGCTTTGCCTTCAGGCGTCTGACCTCCAAGGAGGGTGGAGCTTTTACCACCAATACCCACTGTGGCAGCCTCGTACAGGAGCTCGAGCAGCTTGACCCATTGTTTCCCCCATATATGCTTCGCCTCCATTCCACCCACATCGAGCGCAGCTGTGGTCTTTGATCAGCCACGAACACCCTAGTCACCAGTCGTACATACTATACAACAGTTGCGCGGCAACCGGGGTGGAGAGCAACCGCTCATCGTTCAACATCCTGACAAAGTACGTCCAATACCTGGGTAATCGGAACATGCTGTCCAGCGGTTTCGCAACAGAGGCGGCCAGGACGAGGAAATACACGCGCATCATCCCACAAATGCGCGTCACATAGTCTCCCATCGACTCTTGCTCACCATTGCTCACGCGGTATCCCATGGCTTTCGTGCGGGTTGCTTCCTCCCATTGAGCACCGCCGGCGTCGGTCGACGGGATGACACAAGGTACTGGCCATCCGCCGGATCGCTGCACGAGCTTCGCGAAGAACACATCAGAGAAGACCGGCAACCTCTCTAAAAGGTTCGCGGTGACTAGCGCAAGAGGGATGGCACTCTTCTTCTCCGCCGTAACTTCCGTCTCTGCTTGCAGTAAGATTGCCTTTGCCAAAGAGGAAAGAGAGGCCAGGTACAGAGGCTGCGGGAGAGCGTGCTGTGGATGGACAAGTTCGAGTATTTGGTTCGTCTAGTGAGAGGATCGTAAGTGGCGCCCTATAATGGAAGAAATGCCTCACTATCCGCACGATAGTGGCCTGGTCCTGTGTTAATTGGCCTATCTTGGGAGTGATTTGTCTCCGAATAGCATTCCATTGCGGCTTGAGCGCCCCGTCAGCCTTGACAATTTTCATTGGACCGGCTTTGAGATTCTATGGTATTGCCCCTCAGATTCCGTAGCAATGTCCGTCGAGGGTTATTACCTTAAGCAACTGACGGGCATAAAGCCAGTCATCATCGGGTGAGGTGATTCCAAGGATATTTTTCCTGTTTTCCGCCGCTGCCAATGATGCACGTTTTTCCCGTTCGGCCTCGTCCCTGGCTCGTTGCGCTGCTTCTTCTGCCTCTTTCTGCCTCTGCCTCTGTTCTTCCTCCTGGCGCTTCTTCTCCTCCTCGGCCAAGCGTCTCTCCTCCTCTAGTTTCCTTTGCCGTTCTTCCTCTTCGCGTTTCTTCCTCTCTGCTTCCAACCTTTTCCGATGATTTTCCTCCTCTATTCGTATGCCTCGTTCTATGCGTTCGTGTTGTACCCTGTCCTGCTCGTCCCACCCTACCCTGAGTTGATTCAATTCCGATTGTTGCTTCAACTTGAGCGTCGATAACAACATTTGCACTTCTACCATCTGTTGCTCGTGTTTCAAGGCCAGCAGCTTCAAGTCTAGATCCCTCCCTCTCGCACGCTGTTCACGCGTCTCGAGAAGGATCTCTGCTTGTTCTCTACGAGCCGTGCGCTGGCGGGATCATCATGAGCCGTGTCATTTCGGCGAGGTGAACCACGCACCAATGCGTCTTTGCGTGTCTGTTTCTCCCATTCCTCATATGGGTCGTGATGTCGCGTCCGTAGTCGGATGGCGGCGACCGTTTCCTCGACGTGTCGTCGTTCCGATGGGCTCTGCGGTGGTCGTCGCGTGCTGTGTCGTGCGTGGCATTCCAGCATGAGGGGTGAGCATGAGGGGTACGAGACAAGGGACTCACGAAGGGGATATGACGGGTGCTTCTCCGTCCGATTCAAAACAAACAGAGTCGGAGAGAGATGAAGGGGAACTTGGGGTGCACTCGGCATCACTGAGGGGCTCTTCAGGTTCGCTCTCAGAGTCTGAGAGGAGACCAAAGCCAGAGGTTCGTCGATGTTGGCTGGGTGGTCGTGAGGGGTATGTAGGAACGTGGCGAGGATGGGAGTACTCACCGACGTACTGAGGGTGATGGCGACCTTGGTAGACCGTAGCGCATCACGGTGTGTGTTCAAGTGATCGGTCAGACACACGAGGTCATTATTGTTGCCATATTTGGTCTGGTTTGCATCCATTTTGCCAACCCGTTGTCTGACTTGAACTTGCTTGTATCCTCTTTTAGACGGGCTGGTCACCAGACTATGTATATGAACTTGCACCAGCAGATCAAGTCATGCATATGAGTCTGACGGGTTATCCTCTTGCCCGTAACCTCGATCGATGCGTGAGTGTTCCATCCCGAGCTCATTCGACCAAGTGACAGTAGATCATCATACCATATGTGTCCATTCACGCTCGAGGTATGGATAGGCTGAAATCTTCTACCATACTGTGAAACACAGTAGCCTGCCAACTATTTTTCGGGAAGCCCTGACCGCTGCTGTCAAGTTACCCGGACTTCTAGGGCACTCGTCCCCTGCTGCTACTAGCGATCGGTGGTAGCGTGGGCCACTCTCCTCTGCGACATTCGTTTCAGCGACGATATATCGACCGTGTTGCGGCCTGTATGGGAACTCATGTTCTCAGGATGGATATAGAACGTTGGGCGTGGCAAAAATCATGATGAAACGATATTTAAACCCTGGTTTCGAACACGCAACCCCATTTACGATGGTCAATTTTACCATTCTCGCTGGTGGTTATACTTCCTATATCGCGTCTTACTTGTTCAACACCGATGACAATACCTTGACCTACCTCGACCAGTACACCACGGGCGGGAATCCGTCGTGGATCATCTCTCACCCGACTAACAAGAGTATATTGTAGTATGTGACTCACCTGTCTCTCACTTCAGGTCATAATTTGACCCAAGCGTTCCCTTCTAGCGCGGTCAACCAGAATGCTCCAGATGGTGCCGTACAATCTTTCACCGTTAGCCCTAATGGCGCCACCACTCTGGTGGATACAGTCAGCTCTGGTGGGAGCAGACCCCTTTACTGCTCTGCCTTGTCCACAGGTCAAGTTGCAGTCGTCAACGTACGCGTCTTTACCTTCTCGCATGGCCGTTCCATTGACCACTGTACAGTATAAGTATAACTCTGGTACAGCAACAGCACGTGTCGTTCCCACTGAAAGCGACTCCTTGCATTTTGCCAGCAATTCAGACATATGGACTTTTCCTGCGCCCACCACCGGGACTCAAGGTCTCGCAGTACCTCATATGACCTATGAATATGGCAGCGAGCTCTTCATCCCCGACAAGGTCAGCTAATCCAAATGCATCGTTTCGTATCTCATCCATTCACAGGGTAACGATAAAATTTGGCGACTCGGGGAGGTCGATGGCAACCCCGGCAATTATGTCGTCCATGGTGAGATACAACAACCGATCGGTAGTGGACCTCGCCACATCCGCATCAGAGGTACGCCGTTCCTCGCACCTGGTCTCGTCAATGCTTGCTGACGGGTGTGTTCCAGATAATATGTTGTACACCCTTCACGAGTTGGCGAGTACTTTGACTCTCCAAGAGGTTCCCTCCTACCCCAACGGTACATCCCAAATTGTTTCGAATGTTTCTATTATTCCCCACAACCCACCCGCGGGCTCGGTATTTGCTGCTGCTGAAATCCTCATTCCTGAGCCGACTGCAGAGTATCCTACACCGTATATCTACGTGTCGAATCGCAATACTGGCGTACAAGACCCTCGGGGAGACACGATCGCCATCTTTGAGAATGTCGACAACAAACTCGTTCTGCACAACCAAGTATATACTGGTCTCGACCAGATCCGTGGAATGATGTCCGGTGAGCAGGCAGGCTTTGGTGGTGAGGCGTACATCGTTGCTGCCGGTTTTGCGGGCACTGGTGGAGTAAAGGTATTCAAGAGAACAGAGTGTGGTGCTAACCTGGAAGAGGTTGCGGTGAACACGGTCATTCCGACTAGAACGGCGTTTGTTTGGTTGAACGCATGCCAAGACCTACAATAGATTGTAATCTCATTATTTACTCAGAAACCGCGGTTGAAAAGTAAAGTTCTACTTGTTCCTCGCTGAATATTTCCCGGATTCCCATGCGTCCCATCACAAGGCACCCATAGCTTATGCCAGTGATGGATTCTTATCGACGACTCCGACTTCAGTCAAGTTTACGTCCCCAGCACCGTCGACAAGGGCAAGCGAAAAGCGGAAGGTGCATGTCATGCACTCTACTGCATTGTCAACGACTGAAACCAAAATCATGTGTACTCTCAAGTTCGGGATATCTGTTGATGCACGCGGTGTTACTACCGTCGAATCTGATGGCGACGCAAGTATTTACCAGTCTGCCGACGAAGAAAACTCGCCGGATGATCAGGTGCGTTCATTCAACCCAACCCAACCCAACCCAACCCGAATCTCGAGTCCGACCATGCATCCATAGATGGATATTGACGCGGACGCTCCGCCTCTCCAACGTGATGAGTTGGACTTGGCCTACCATCCTCGACCTCATCTCGGAGCAGGGTAGTGGTGGTCTCCCGGGTGAGTACCCCAAGTCAGTTCGCCGCGTCGCCCCACTTGTTCCCACTATTGATCTGGTATCAGTCGATAAGATCATTATATCTCAGAATTCCCTCGAGACCTTTATAAATAGTGTTTGCCGGGGCGCATATGCAACCATGACCAAAGTCAACTTCAACGCCCTCGACCATTATGTCATCCAACCTGTCGGCGTCTACGGAAGCAAAGAGGAAATCGTTCGATTTTTGTTGCAACTCGGCGCCATCGACGAGACAATGTATGTCATCTCCCTGGAAGCATTACTCCTCTCTTGTATTGACCTGCTTTGGTAGCGCGGCGCAGCTTCTCGTTGATACATGTGCGCACCCAACCGACCCTTCGTTCAGGCTTGTACATCGTCACAACGTCAGAACAAACTGGAGACGCTCATCAAATCTTCGTTGTATACTGGCCCAAACAAACGACTTGGGATGACTCTGCCGCGAACTCAGTTCGTCGCAATCGCATCACGTTTATGAGGTTCGTTTTACATCAATGCTGGTCGACATGGGTGACGTCGAGTGTATATCGCGCAGGTACCTCACAAAGATGTGTGATCAAGTCGTGTCTTTGATCTCATCCGAACACGCGGCAACCATCATTTGGAGTGAGAAGGACAGCGATGATGAGGGCGAGGGCGGCAAGCCCAATATCATCGACCAAGACGAGTCGGACAGAATGTTCACGTTCAAAGTCGCACAGACCGAGCAGGAAGAGTCTGTGGCTGTGCGCAAGGGCTTCAAGGTTCATTCAGCTTGGCTTTGTGCGCTGGCGTCTCAGCTTACAAAATATGTCTACGGAATTCCAATTTCAGACTGTGTCGCAGGTGATTGCACGTCCAGAAGTACACATTGATGACCCGGATTCGACGAAGCCTGCGCCGATCGTACCGTTTTTGGTCCATGGTGAGACAGCTCAAGGGTTCAGTGGAACACCAAGAGGCAACAGCTAAACGGGATATGTTCAGAGGGCGTACGATGGAAGGGTTACAACTCGAAGGACTTTTGAATGTGCACAGCATTGTTCATGGGATCGCGTTCTCACTATGTGCCTCCTTGGGACCGACAGGACGTCTGACCGCCTCCGTCTGAACGAAAAGCTTGATGAGGCATTGAAAATCTTGGTTCGCTGGGGGCTTGAGAAACGATTCTCAGAGCAATGTAGGGAATGGAGACAGAATTCCACCGCCATTCGATCGATGTCCGAAGCACGCGTCAAATCGAAGGTCGCGAGTGCGACAGGGCGATTGCGGGCTGGGTTGCCTACGCTCCAAAGATCGTTATTTGAGAGTGGGATTGTATCCGTGAGTATAGTTCATCTCAGCTACTTGTCAACTCATGTCCGGGACGTGTTAGATGCTTTGATCGAGGGGTACTTGCTTATCGTGGGGATGCCGGAGGGAAGTCTACGGATAACTCAGGTATGCGATTGTTTGTTTCGAGGGCTAGGATTGCTGTATGTTGATCGATGTCATTAGAACCCCCTCTGACCTCTTGGCGCTCTACCCGAAAGCGAATGACAAAGCGACACGCATGCTAAGCAAAGAATTTCAGAATATCACTGACAAAGAGTATCAAGTCGCCAAGGACCATGTTCAGCATTCAAGAGTCTGGCTTTACTCTTGGATAAGAAAAGTTTAAAGCCGGATAAGCAGGCACGTCTGCAGCTCCTGGAAGCTGTGTTGGAAGGCGAGGTGAAGTCAGCCAAGGTAACTGTGAAATGGAACCTCGGGGTCAGCAGGTGGAACAATATAAATTTGACTCACAACCTGGCGACGTGGGCCCGGGCAGCGTGGAAGGCGGTTGCAGGGGAGAATGATGTCAATAGCGTGGTGGACGCTCATTCGTCGTTCGCCGAGGTTGGCTGGGTGGTCGTGAGCGGTATGTAGGAACGCGGCGAGGATGGGAGTACTCGCCGACGTACTCGGGGTGGTGATGACGATCTTGGTAGACCGTAGGGCATCGCGGTGTGTGGTCAAGTAAGTGATCAGTCAGACACACGAGGTCATTATTGTTATGGTTTGCATCCATTTTGCCAACCTGTTGTCTGACTTGAACTCTGCAGCAACAGAAGCCATGCATTATGAGTCTGACGGGTTATCCTCTTGCCCGTAACCTCGATCGATGCGTGAGTGTTCCATCCCGAGCTCATTCGACCAAGTGACAGTAGATCATCACACCGTATGTGTCCATTCACGCTCAAGGTATGGATAGGCTGAAATCTTCTACCACACATTGTGAAACACAGTAGCCTGCCAACTATTTTTCGGGAAGCCCTGGGCGCTGCTGTCAAGTTACCCAGACTTCTATGGCACTCGCCCCCTCCTGCTACTGGCGATCGGTGGCCGCGTGGGCCACTCTCCTTTGCGACATTTTGTTTCAGTGATGATATATCGACCGTGTTGCGGCCTGTATGGGAACTCATGTTCTCAAGATGGATATACATAAAACGTTGGGCTTGGCAAAAATCGTAATGAAACGATATTTAAACCCTCTGGTTTCGAACACGCAACCCCCGTTCACGATGGTCAACTTTACCATTCTCGCTGGTGGTTATACTGCCTATATCGCGGCTTACTTGTTCAATACCGATGACAGTACCCTGACCTACCTCGACCAGTACACCACGGGCGGGAATTCGACGTGGATCATCTCTCACCCGACTAACAAGAGTATATTGTAGTATGTCTCTCACCTGTCTCTTACTTCAGGTCATAACTTAACCCGAGCGCTCCTGTCTAGCGCGGTCAACCAGAATGCTCCAGATGGTGCCGTACAATCTTTCACCGTTAGCCCTAATGGTGCCACCACTCTGGTGGATACAGTCGGCTCTGGTGGGAGCGGACCC
>JBBPRQ010000191.1:0-49899 GCA_038093095.1 Boletus insuetus
GGGTCTCTCCGACAAGGCTATCCATATTGCAGCAGGGATGTTGTTTGCAGGTTACGGAGGAGTGATTGGGACGATGTGGTCGATCAGCGATAAGCTTGCGCCCATCGTGGCGAGGGACGTGTACGAGCACCTGTTCCGGAATGGCACGAGGCCGGATTATCGAGAGGCTGCATGGGCGCTACACGAAGCTATCGGGCGTCTGAGAGAGAGTGGCGAAGTGTCATTCAATGAGTGGGTTCCGTTCATCCATGTAGGTCTTTAAAATTTTGAACATTCGGGTGGACTACTATATATGTTGGATTATGGTGTCATTGTATCTCAAAAATGTAATGTACTGTATTCTCGTCACTACTTGCTGGCTTGCTCAGAGTCCTCCCGATCTATTTTAGCATGCATCACGGCTCATCCATTGACCGGCGACCAGGCTCCGCTGACCAGTAGCCTCTTGCACACTACCGTACAGGCGAAAACTCAAAGCAGTGTTAATAACTGGCTGGTAATCGAGGCACGAGGCGACGCAGGGTGAAGTCTGCGCGGGAGCTAAGCGAGGTGGCGCAGCGCGGGAAGCGCTCACCGAGTTCTCGACGTTGCACGGCGGTAAAGTCGTCTGGGTGCAGCGCGAGTTAGACGTCATCGAGGCATACCTCGACCAGGAAGGCGAACGGCCCGCGTACGGCGAGCAGTTCCAGGACGTGTATGCACGTCGTGAGCCCCGGTTCGCCCAGTGTTCAGGGTGATTTGGCCATTTAGAGAGCGTAGATGGGTATGTTATGTCGTTGGATATGTTGTTTGACGTTTTACTAGAATGTGATGATGATATTTAGAGTATGCGAGTGGATCTACGAGATGCCAGAGCCACATCGTCGTACAGTACAGTATCTCGAACACGTCATCGTCCGAGTCACTCAGCGTTGCTTAAAGTCTGATCAGCTACTACACTGACAGTTGAAATAGCGAACCGTCACGGTGCATTCGACTCGTCAGAATACATCTATTATACCGCCCAATTGACACTACGAGGTCACCCTCGAGCGTATGGAGACAAGCATTTTCAAATGATAGTCTGTATCCAGACACCATACAGGCTCTTCGTCCACTTCTAGGAATTCCTTCAATTTCTTCACGACCGCTTCCAACCGGTCTGCGGGCACTGGTTCCCAGTTGCTACAGATAGTGAGGAAAAACATGGAGTCGGTCCCATCGAGGTACACTGTTTGGAAATCCACATTGTAGTGGAATACTTCACTTCGGAGGTGAACGAGGACACCAATAGGATTGGCATCGAGTATACCTGGTTCGGCACCCAACTGTTGTTCAAGAAGGTCGTCCATTCGCTCAATCTGCAATGGGTAGCCGTAGTGCATGCGTGGCGGGAACGAAACTCTGCGGCCGTTGCTTGGGATCAAAACACTGGGGAGCTCCTTGAGGGCTGTAGCAGTCCGTAAGGCCTGGCGATTCTGGAGGATAGCCATGATGATAATGCTCTGAAAAGGTACAGAGACAGGACAGGACGCTTACAACTTGAAACTGGAGTTGTTTAAATGCTCGAGGAAGCTGCTTGAATTCTTCATTTTTTGACACACTTGAAGGTGGACCGGACATGGTTGCTTCAACGTGGTCACAAGCACCCTTGGCAACGACCGAATGAGATGAGCGCCGGGTGTGCCAGTGGAGTACAAACGAGGCACTGCGAAATGAGCCTGCTTAGGGGCTATTACTCTGTAAGACCATCGGAGTTCGAAAAAGTCCTGGATCCTGAGCGAAACAGCTGGTCCGAATTGTCCGCTGTCGACATTAGCGATGGCGGGGCCATCCACTGGCACACCGCGAAAGTGGCTCGGGTCAAGGTGGTCTACAATGGGCCCGTACCGATTACATGGGCGCATCTCCTGAGCATTGAAGCAAATCACGGGCGCAGGAATACCGACCAAGATGGCAGTCGAGCCTGAGGAAATCAAAGTGGGCTTATACCAGTACACGCCGGCCCGGTATGGTATTAGATCTTCCAGAGTAACAGAAGCTGAGTTCGCGTGCGTAGGGGCACTCACCAAGACACTCGAAGCTGACAGGACATACCAAGGTACACGGCACAGACACGGCAAACCTTGCGGCGCCACGGTCGAGCAGGCCACAGGCAGACAGATGCACCTTGTTCTCGTTTGTCCAGTGTTCCGCCTCAAATCGTGATAAACAAGAATATAAAGGTTTCCGATGTCTGGGAGTCTGGGAGACGGGCCGCCTGCTGGAGTTAATCACTCGGAGCAATTGCCGCCGCTAGTTCCAATATCTCGTCGGGCACGACCCGTTACTTCGAAATCATAAAATGGCCGTTCTGATCATACGGAGGGTCCCCCGGTCAAATCGATATTGGTTAGGCAGAACCTATACAAGAGCACCAATGAACACAAACTGTACATGATTCGACATCAGATCTATACACACACTCTACCATTTAAGACGCTCTTCCGCATACTCACCTCTAAATCAAGCATCAAAACGTCCAGAGCATTGGTGTTGCTCAAGAAGCGGCAATACTCTCTTCGATCACTTTGGCACCTTCGACCTTCTTTATTGTAACGCTGCCGTCCTGTTAAACGACATCAATGCAAACGGAAATCTACGTCAACTGGAACGAAAACAGTACCTGATTACCAAAGTAGGCCGCTTGCACAATGTTACAGAATAGACCAACTTCGACAACGCCCGTCAGCAACTTTATCTTTGTCAATAGCTGCTCCGTGTACGTTTTTATGTCAGACAAGGACATAGAACTAGGTGCAAAACGATGAAATTAACGCACCGAGGACGGATCCTTTATCAAGTCTCTCGAAAATGGCGCGTCGATGACAAAGTTACCATTGTCGGTGACGACAGGTCCCGCTTTTGCTTTCGCCATGCGAAGCGAAGCGTTGGGTGAGCCAAGGACCTCACGCAGGTTCTGCAAGACCTTGGCGTACGCAAAAGGGACGACCTCAATCGGGACGCCGTGGGCGAACTGGACGATCAGCGGGGGAAAGAATGGGTTACTGGCGGGAAAGAGGTCCGGGGAGAACGGACGTACGTTCTCGCCAAGATACTCGCTGTTTTTCCTGTAGTCGGCTACGATGATAAATCTTCGATGAAGATGAGTTGGACCAGAATGACCAGAAAAGACGACAAACACACGTTTTGGCGGCCTCTGCAAGTACTTTTTCTCGTAAATGACATGCTCCTCCACCCTTGATACAGTTAAGCTGAACGTCGACCCTACACAAGCGATCACTGTTGTGTAAACCTAATAGGAGGGGCGATGAAGGTGACGGACTCGTCTGCACCATCTATAGTCACATCGATCGTTAGGTATTGGTCCACGTCACCGAGGTTCAGGCGAGCCTCGATGATGAGTTCCTTCGACTGGAACCCGGTAGGGATGAATATGCGGGCCTTGTTCAGTTCGGCACCTTGCTGCATGATGCGCTCGACGACATATGGCACGGTAGAACCTGAGTATGGCGACACGTGAGTGCATGTAGCAGGTGGTAAAGAAAGTACATACCCGAGCCTATCCCGATAATCTTAGGGGGGCGTGAGCATGTCTTGTAACAAGAATCATGTCGCAGTACCTTGTGGTGAGGGAGGATATGCTTATCCACCGCAGTGTAGGCAGCGAGCCGTTTGGCTCCCTCGATGCCTGGCAGTTGAGACATAGGTGTGGATGGAATAGACGCTGGTCGGGGAACAGCGGATTTCCTTCGTAGTAGCCCAACGCCAGGAATGTTGGGATTGAATTCGTACTGGTGCGGTAGACTGACTTACCAGAATTGACCAAGGTGCCGCAAGAAAGTAAGGTTGGCAGCGAAATAATGATGGGAGACTCGTTGTCGAGCAAATGCCCACAGGACCATAGGCTGTGATAGTTCGGTCCATAAACATCTGTGACTCTGTCACTAACCCTTGTGCTGTACTCTCATTCGGGGCTCTGATTCACGGGAGCACTGTGAAACTTTTCGCCGTTTCTCATCGTCCCGGGAACTCCAGTCATCCGTTTACATTCGACCAAGTAGCGACACGCGCGAGGAAGGCAAAAGTCTCATATAGGCCCTAGGGAGATGAGGGCTATCAAAGGTGCGCAACATTCGTCGGAGTCACGCTCAGACATGAAGTAAACTACTTGGAGCAAGGTGTTCTTCTCACATGGTGAGTGTCGAAGCGACAAGCAGCCTAGAATAGATTCTCGAACGTCCCTCATGACACGGCGCCAGCGACTCCGCGGTGAAGCAGATACTTCTCTCGATGAATGAGAAAGAGCCTTTCATAATAGAGGATTTGGACGAGCACCACCTGATTATCAAGGTAGACGAGGAGTACAGAGTACGAAAGGAATTGGAGACCGAGGTACGCACACAACCCCTTCGAGCACATCCGCCTTTAGAACCATTTATCCTATTTAGCTGGAAAAGAATACGTACAGCCTAGAATGACTACGTCTATCATATTGGAGAGCAGGTGTACCCAACTTCGCATCCAAACTCGTGGTTTGAGAACTGTTGCTCCATCCGGGTTCATCAGCAAGTCGACCGAGGACCGAGGACCACCGTAGAGCGAGTACTGTTGGCTACGGACATGTCCACTGGCTATTAGGTTTTCGTATGTCAATTTGATCTATTTTCGCTTCTGGTGCGTTCTCGGGGGTAACCTGTTGTTGCGAGATACCTGCGTTTAACCTTTTCGAGACACGTTCCGTGTCCAGGCACGTAAAATGTCACTGGCAAAAGGATATAGCCTCCCAGAGCGACCGATCACCGCGGTAGAGCAGCCTATCCCATCTCAGACGAGGTGTCGTTCCCTGATCATGCAACACGGTGCGAATGGATTAAAAAAAGCCGAATCTCGGACCAGGTGATGATCCAGCCACCCCACCCCTGGTACCAGCCCACCATGCTCGTCGGAAGGACGATGGTCCACCCGGCTTCCGTCAGAGAGTCGATGAGTATGACTCCATCTCTCACTCACTCATACTCTGCTCAGTTTATGTCATGTAGTCGCCAGTGGCATCCTCGATAGCCTGGTCCTCCTTGTTTTCATATTCAGGCTGTGGATACGCATTAGAATGCAGCGAGTGGGCTGGGAGGATATATGGGCGACGATAGCGTTCTTTTGCGGGATGCTGAACGTCGCCAGTAATTGGGCTTACCTCGGCAAATTGAGTGAGCACCCAACTTTCCTCGGTATCGTTTCCAACCTGAAACGGACGTGCTCACAGAAGTAGGTCAAGTGTCGACGACCGCAATGTGGATATACATGATTTCGCTTACATGTCTCGTGTGGTGCGTTGATCCTGGACTCGTGTCTTGGTGTATGGCTAAGTCCATATCCCACAGGGCAGTTCGGGTTAGCATAATTTTCTCTATCATTCGGATCATACCAGCCAGAGAACGTCTCCATATACACGGACTCATGATCGTCACATTCTTTCTCCTCACGTGTTCGGCGCTCGTTGTACAAAGGGCAATCTCCTGCAGCTATGTGCACCGCGTCCTCCAATCGTCAACATCGAGTCCCTATTTTAGCTGCTCTCTTCGTCGTGTGTTGATCATCTCTGAGTTGGCAGGTAAATTCGTTTCATCCGTCCATACCATCGCACTCAGTACGATTTTTGCAGTGGGCGCCATTGCTGACATAATTACTGTCGTCTTTCCATTATACGTGCTCCGTAGAGTAACCTTGCCGCGCAAACAGCTTCGACTTGTCCGTCTACTATTCTCATCCAGCATAACAGTGTCGATAATGTGCTCTCTTCGCATGGCATGCCAAATCGCACCGTCATTAACACATTGGGCTATCTTCATGACCGATATACAGGTACAGTGCCCCGTCATTTGGTTCTCCTCTTCCGTCGTGTTGGCTCGACTGAATCGCGTATCGTGGACGTTCACCAGATCGCTACGTGCCTTATCGTTTGCAATCTACTCGTCGTCGTCACCTACGTCTATTGTTGTGTGCTACGGTGCCGGATGCGCGGTACCGTTAGCGATGCGACCGAAAAGGATACGAGCGTCGAAGACAATGACGCGAGCTCACTTTCATCTATACCTCAGCAAATGACTCTGACGACAGTCGAACTCTTGTTTTCGACGCAAAGCGAAGCACGCACGACGAATGCGACTTGTGGGACTGTAGCGTGATCAGTAAGCACTGCTGGCCCAGTTGATGATTCACGCAAGGATTGCCATTTCGCAGATACTTTAGCCCATTCTATTCTATCTTATAAACCACATTCATTCATCATCCAATGTCTCATGGACAGTTGAATACGCACATATTGTACTAGTAAATACAACCTACGGGCTACTTAGATTCCACGTTTGAATATTGCTATAATTTAAAAAAGGGTCATTCTTTCAGTATTCAGTCGGAAGGCACTGAGGATCCGATAGACCATCTGATTGCGGAGTGATGGTAATCAAGAGAAACAGCACATCTTATCACCTACCCTATCATCACCACTATGCAAGTCACCCTCGAACAAGTGCACGACATCGTCAACAGCAATGACGGAAACCGAAACGTCCACACCGCATCATTTTCCAAGATCCAGAGCACCAGCTACAGGTGTGCATTCGAGGATAGTCGATTTTGCGATGAGCTGACAATGGTAACAGCTACGCGGCATTCCAGACATGCTACCACGTCGCACTGTGCGACTCTGACAGATCCTATCTCTTGTTGGTTTCTCCACTCGGTTCCATCCGTCCGCAACCAGGGACTGAGACGCCCCCCGCGCCGATCACACTCCCTGCCCTTTCCACCCTTCTCTCCAAGATTCTCGACAGCACCGCAGTGCCAGTCCCACGACCCATCACACACGATGTGTCGGGTGGCGAGGGAAAATGGGATTTTGGCTGGCTATTGCTTCGCGTTCCCAATTCGTCTCGGACTCACCCGCTCACGTCGTCGTTGGCATCCGTCCGCCCCACACTCTCGCCTCGACAGCTTGCTCGGGTTGAGCTAAGACTAGGCACACACCTCCGCGCACTCCATGGGATCACAAACGACTGGTTTGGCATTCCAATGGACAAACCTACACCAGACCCTCTAAATGTACCCTCGTTCACCACCTTATTCACGAGCCAGACCGGCGAGGGTGCGGAAGAATGCGGAGAAGACATGACACCATACAGCTGGCAAGATACTTTTGTATTGCAATTGGAGGAACTCCTCGAACAAGTGTGTGGCAACGCGAATGCTTGCAAGACTGTTCCGTCAGTGGACATTGACAATCTGCGACTCTCTCTATGCAGAGCGATGGGATCGTTCCTCTTCGACGATGTGGAGATGCCAAGACTTGTATGGGTGACAGGAAATGAAGAGGATGTTATTGTATCCTTGAATCCGGGGAAAGATGACGGTGGTACAACACATGAGGAAGGTGCGGAAGCAGACATCGCATATATACTCCCGACGTTTAGGCGTGCGCTCTGGGGAGATCCGCTGATGGAGGCATGGTTCTTGCCGCCGGGGCCAACCACAGCGATAAATGAAGGGTACTTTGATGGTGAGGAGGATGGTACCCTGATTGTGCTTCCACGACACAAGACAAAGAGGACGTGGTATACCGTATACCTAGCGTTGCTGGTCTTGGCTGAAGAGGTGTCACAAGAAGGGGAGGTGTCCAATAAAGAAACGGTACGGTGGGCCAGGAGCATCTTGCCGGAATGTGTAGAGATCTTGAAAAACGCACCATGTTATTAGAGCGTTGGTCGTAGGTTGTATTTAGCGACGTACCTTCCAAAGAGCATTAATTTTGACCTTCAGAGGGGATCATCTCGACGTCCACAGGAGAACCTGCGGGTGTCTGCCCATCGTCGCCTGCGAGCTCCCCCTCCACGACTTCCTCTTCGTCACTGCTCTGACCCTCAACATCTGCTATCTCGGAAATATCTTGATTTTCCACAAGCGCGGTTTGCTGGCGCACGCGTGGGTCCCACTCGAGTTCTTCGGGCTCTGGCTCTTCGACTTCGACGCGCTGTTTCCAGTCGAACTTGTCTCTCAGCATGAGTACAGCACGGACTGCGCGCTCGACACGACGATCGTGTGTATCCCGTATTTCCGCGCACTCACGAATGACGCCGTCGTATGTCACTCTCTGGCGTAGACCGGTTCCAAAGCCGGATGGAGGTTGACTGTTCTGGCCGTCGAGGCTGTTCGTCGTGATTGCCCCGCGGGTGACCATACATTCGGCGAGACGACGGACGGTCGCGTTTTCCATGCGAAGCACATCCGTCGTCTGTTGGTTGCGCAGGAGTGGTATGAGGTCGTTGTCGAGTTGGTGGTCCGTCATGGCGACGCCAGGGTGGAGGGCGATGTTCTCGTACGGACTCTTTGTTGGCGGCTGGGACTGTTGGGTGGTAGTCGCGGATGGTGGTGAGCTGAGGGAGGAATAGAAACTATGGGTCTGTGAGAGGATGACATTGTACTTGGACAGGATATCGGGCCATGCAGGCATGACCGGATGTCCGCCGGCATCGAGGGTGCGATGCAACGCCTGGATGGACTCGATGATCTGATTTGCTTTGAAGCGGAGAGACTCGAGTTGAGCGACGGGGAGCGCGTTGAGGTTGAAGTCGAACTGAGGCGTCGCCATCGTCGAGCGCGACGACGAACGTCTGAGACGCGCGGGTCACAAGTCGCGTGACGGACGTCAAGCGTGACAATTGCAGCTTTGAACCGAACCCCTCATTGAACGTCTTTTTATTCCAGAATGGTTTGGTCGCTCCTTGCTAGGCGTTTGACGCTCGGCGCGGTAGGCTCTATCGCTGTCCGCGTAGCTCATCCAGCGACTCTCTCTCTTGTCGCGCGTCGCACCCTCTTCACGACCCCTCAATTCAACTTCCCGCCCACCAAAGCATCTCCGAGCACTGCGAAGACCACTCGCAAGACTGCCGAAAAGGACGCTCCCAAGGTCCCCGCGAGGCGAGGCAGGCCACCGAAAAACGCCAAGTCTTCTCAGGGAAAAAAACTAAAAGGGGAGCCTAAGAAACAGCGAGGTATGCATACCTTGCACCGTGCTCGACTGGGACCCATTATTTATTTTCCAGTCCGCGTACCAAAGAGTCTTAAGCCTCCCAAGCGTGCACCTGGCCCTTACTTCCTTTTCTATGCCTCCTTCGTCAAATCTCAACCCCGGGCGAGCTCGCTGCCGGAATTCCAAGAGTTTTCCAGGCGTGCTGGTGAAATTTGGAGGGGATACTCCATGGCTGAGAAGCAAGTACGTATGGCGTGCTGGGCCAACGTCTTTAAAATTCAACAATCTTCCCTTGTCAGCCATTCTATGACGAGAACGAAGCCAGGAAGGCACAAGCCAAGCAAGAGAGAGACGAATTTTTCCGCAACACATCTCTATCCGACTTGAAGCAACTCAACGCAATTCGCAAGGCTCAGGGAAAAACCAAGTTTCATTTGACTAAAAAGCCTTCTATTCCCGTAACTCCCTTTATCTTGTCCGTTCTTGTTTTCTGGATATTAGAATCCTTCTCTCATCGCGCCTTCTAGATTCTCGAACGAGTTCCGCAGTAGCCCAGAAGGACGGACCATCATTGATGAGACATCTCCAGAGAAAAGGTATACAGTTCGGGCCGTGCTCGCAGCTGCAGGTCGCTGGAGGTCCATGTCCTCGGAAGAAAAGGCGGTAAGTTGCCGCTTTCGCACCTTACAGCATATCATCTGATAAACATGTAGCCTTACTTCGAGAGATACAAGAAAGCAAAAGAAGAGCTGAAAGCTGAACACGCCGAGTCATAATTCTAGTATCGCAGTCGTGTGCATACTGTTAGTTGACACGCTGGATGTTTGCGGTTTCATTCACTTCCTTTATCCTTCCTGCGGTAATTCACAATACTTCTGACAACGACTGGTCGCAGTGACGTCGTCATGTCATTTCATAGTGTTTCTACACGGTTCCCCAATCGCAATGTATACCATCATTGTCTACAAGTGACTGCACAAATTCGAAAGTTGTGGGTGTGCGTCGACATCCGTGTTTGGGCGAAAGATTCTAGTTCCTCTCAATTGCGGGCATACACGGATAAATTCCTTGCAACAATGATTTCCCGTCCGATTAGGTTGGGAACCAGAATCACTGGCTACATGGCGCCTGGCCATACGAGTTGATATTCTCGGTTTACAGCGGTTCCCCCTTTGCCATCGCACAAGCGGTATGTTTAAGGCCGGGAGGGTGAGAGTCTCGTGTCTAACCTGCCTTGGTCCACGTTGGATTCTTTCCAGCGCCCGTCACAACATCGGGTGCAACCGCGATAACATCAAGTAGAACTGGACGGGAATAAGGCGAGCCAAACCTTGTACAACGGTGTTTTGTGTGTCCGGGATCACCCGTCAACTTTAAGCTAACAGCCTTCTGCCCCCAGATTGTACCATCGCTATTTTCCGGCGTGTCAAGTTTCCCTGTTGTGATTGTTGCGACAGGACGGAATGGATGGATAAATCGAGATGGCACCCAGAGCTCGGGCAAGTTCCGCGTTTGAATCAAGAACTGGAGATCCGGTAAGGAGGCTTTTGCTGAGCCTGTGTCTCGCGCTTCCGGCAACAGTCGACCCTATGTTTGGAATATCCATGGATATCTCTGGCCATGGTCATTATGACCGCCATGTCAACTCCGGGGTGGGAATACCCAAACTCAATTTTAACTCGTGAATCTTCAACGTTCTCCACCACTGACTGCCTCTCCCTGACCACACGATATATCTTCTAGTACACCATTTTCCAGAGAACGAGATGTTTGAGAATATTGCTGAGGATACTGAAGAAGAAGCAACTTGCTCATCATACCGATCATGCGACTGGGAGGAGAGATTTCGAAGTTTCACGATGACGATGTATAATCGTCACACATCTCGGATACTAGTACAGACGTTCAGACGCAAACCATATCGTTATATATGCCAAAATCTATGTCCCCAGTGACTCTGTGCGCTGTAGCCCTTTGCGGAACTTGGCCACAGCTGCTCAGAGTCGATATTCAACTAGTACGCCTTCAAGTCGATACCCTGGGCCTGGATGTTGACCAGATATATCCATTCCTCTGCAAGGATCAGGAGACCAGACTTTGTGAAGATCATCTCCGCGGACGTGCTGTTGACAAAGAATTTTCCAATCAGCGTGCCTTGTGAGTTCCATACGTGCGTTCCGTCTCCACACCCAGAGTACACGTTGCCATTCGTGTCGAGCTGGATGCCGTCTGGGATACCGGTATCGCTGTAAGCAAAGACACGACGGTTAGTGAACGACTGGGTCACTGGGTCGACGTCATATTGATAACTGTTGCATGCAAGAGTAAGGACACCTGAGAATAAATGCGTCCAAGATAAACTGACATGGTAGCAGGGTATGTCTGGTTATTTGCCATCAAACCATTGGCTGCTCCCGTGTCCGTCCTGGATATCGACGTGTCAAATTTCGCAGTCAATGAAGCGGAGAGATCACATTCTGCTTACACGAATGCAGTTCTGCCGTCTGGGGTAAAGGCGATCCCGTTTGGGTGCACGAATTGGTCTGCGACAACTCGAACTTGACCCGTCGATGGATCGAAGCGGTAAACTTGCGAAGGTATCATCGGTTCCGGTCGGAAATCGAACAAGAAGCCGTATCTAACAAGAATCTGTCGGCATTGTCCGTTATCCCGGTCAATAAAAAACGCACGTGGGGTCTGTGAAGAACAAGATATCAGTGCCAGGTAGCACCTTGATATCATTGAGTGAGCTGAACTGCCTTCCATAAAAGTTGTCCAGTAGGACGGTGGTGTTGAATGGTGGATTGGGATTCACGAGTACAAGTGAAGGAGGCAAAAGGGCACGTCCAGACGTGATGAACAGAAGGTTTCCCTTGTATGGACCTGTGCCTCCATTTACCATCTGTACAGTGTCTGAAAGGTTGAGCTGGACAAATGTTAGTGATACGATACGGTGTGTGATGTAAATACTCACGGTCTGGACCGGTACATTGACATCGCCTGTAGCGCTAGCAAGTGCAATGTCGACTTCCGTCATGTTGAGCATCGAGACGACGCTATTATTGTACCAGCTACTATATCCAAGAGGACCGCCATCGTTGCTGGAGAAAAAAACGACGTTGAGATCAGGCACGTAGATCGGCGCTTCGTGAGCAAAGGCAAAGCCTGGGTGCGATGAGACAAGCTGAATGGTTGCATCCGGTCCTGTTATGTCGACGAAGGAGGGATCGAAAACTTGGATGAAAGGTGGGGTCGTGTTCGTGGGATTGAAACCTACGAACGAGTCGTTCGTACGCCACTGAGCGTAGTCTGCACCCACGACATTGTATTCGAGGGGGTTAATGTACTGGGTTTGTCAACAATCTGCTTTCATGAGCATTTGTAGAGGGACATACCACAGCACCAGGGGGCAATGTGAAATCCAGGGAGCCAGTAGCCCTAGTCGACGCTAGCGCAACAGCGACTATCAACGCAGCCAAGGCTGATACACCCATAACTAAGCAGGTAAAAGGCTGAGGAAGAAACGCATTTCCGCGCTGAAATATCGTCCTGCTCGCGGAAAGTTGGCACAAAAGCTCGCGTACTAAGTTTAGACTCACCTTGTGATGGTCATCATATGAACACCGTGGCGGTGTCGTCAGAGTAGATGTTATTACTATTAGAACTAGCCGAGAGTACATACTTACGAGTTTTACGCTTAACAGCGTACCATTTTCTTCACCGTTGGACCTCGTCTTCCACTCGTTAGCGTTCAACACTATCAATGGCCCCCGCTCGTGACTTCCTGGCTCAGGCTGTGTGAGGTCTTGAAGGACTGTCACGCACCTTCTCAAGACTCATCCCACCTTTAACTCATGTTGTGGCAGACTATCGGGATCGGGCAACCGCTTGGAATTCTCTAAGCTCACCTCGAGTCACTTGATCATCACGAGGCGAGACATGTCACTGGGAAGCTACGCGGCCTCCAAGGATTTTTCACAAACGTGGAAGACCTTGTCGTAACTTGACCTGTTTTTCAAGCAGATTAGTGACAATGTGATCCCACACACTTTTTTCAAAAACCCTCTCAAATTGGCGTGAGCACCACTGTACCTCGCGAAGGCAAACAGTGCAGTCGCTGAAGGAATTCGTCCCAACTGGCTCTCACACCCTGGAATAAGCGAACGAGTTCATCCATGGAACGTTTGAGACACATTGGGCATGGAAAGATCCATTGATGTCATTGGAAACTATTGTGTTCACAGTCAGTGTGGTCAGGATATCGGCAGACTCAAGTCTCAAACGCATACCGTACGTCCTTGTCTCGCTGAATTATCCCGTACTGAGACACGAGTCGCTGAAGAAGCTAGAACTTGAAAACTTGACACCGAGGTTGCCAGGCCCGTGTGAAGCTTTACCACTGTAGCCCAAACCTTTTCGTGCTAGATACCGGGTTAGACGAGCAAGAACTTCACATGTGAGAACTGTTGTAAATCTCGTAGACTTGGCAGAACCTAGAAGCTGCTCCTTATATGCTGGGAGTGTCTTTTGTTGACCTGTGGTGGTGGCAGTATGTTCGAAATTCAAGGCAAGCCTAGCCCTGCGCCGCCAGATCGAAAGACTATTGTTCACGATCGTAAGCGGGGGGAGACAAGAATACTTACGGATAAATAATGGTCACCAAGGAGTGAGTACGTCAGAAACTGCAATAAAATTGATAGGCCATGATACCTAATTTCAGGTCCGGCACCGGGTCATCGTCCGATGGACCAGAGACGCAACTTGCGACTGCTCAAAGCACTTCTTTGGAGCACAATAATTGTCAGGTCTCACAGAGCACCACAGGCTAGAGATTGGTTACTCTAATCCAGAGTTTTGTCCTAGCAAGTCTTGACCCACCATCGCTGGTCTGACTTGTCCAGATATCACCTCTTGTGTACTAGGTCAAACACGTGCACGCGCAACCAGTCACACCAAGTGTCAACCGAGTGTATTTGGCGCGACTCTTCCTTGCCAACGAAGCGTCCACATGCACATGTCAAGTGGATATCTATACGGTCGTTCCAAGCCCGAATGGCCAAGCGGATGCAGTAAAGCCCAATTTCGGTCTCGATCTTGTGTTGTGTTGAGCAGTTTCAACTTGAAGACATGCCAAGACAACCGCTTTGGTGGGATAATTATTTGGAGCCGAGTGACACATTGCTCGTCAATCATTGGCGTGAGCCTCTTGTCAACGGGGCCTTTTTTTTTTGGATGGCGTAGTACATGAAATGGGCCTGAGTTCAGCAGTGCTCCCGGAGTCGTATGTAGTAGTGAGCGCTACCTCGTGGAAAACATGATTATGTAACACAGACATGAGGGGGAGTTGATTCCTTGAAGAACACATGACTCACGAGTCCCCGCTAGCTTCTGGGATGCGAATTGCCACTGCCAGGTCACAAGGTACATGTACAACAGGCGAGCGGGAAGCGCTTGCCGCTCGGGATCGAGGGCGCACTTCAAGCGCCGCAGGGTGACGGAGGAATGAAGTTCCGCCGGCGGATGAACGTTAACAACAGGTTGGTCCCATTTCGTACTAAATGCAGTCCGGATGGATCAATGTCGTGTGTTCTCAGTTGAGCTCCTGTAGCCAGGTTATTGATGGACTGGATTACTTGCTCACGAGCAATTCCACCGAGCGTATGCCAAGCACATGTGGCAAGGGTGGACATGCATGATGCCACGTAGCGCAACGTCAACCCATTGGCTGGTGATTGGAAGATGATTTTCGTAATCAGAGGTCAATTCAGTGCCAGCCCATAGTGCATGCTCTTCGTGGATGAGTCAGTCCATGCAAGTTCTCCGGGTGTCGCCGTGCCTGTCCCCTGCTCGAATTTAACCCTACGGTCACGGTATTGCTATTCTTCGGCAGTTATTTCTTCCGGCAGATATTCTTGGAAGTATGGATGACACTTTCAGGCTGATGAGAAAATCTATTTTTCATGGCGCAAAACATATGCAAGTACAGTACCGCACTTATGTATTGAAGTATTCGTTATCCTAACATCTGTTGCTAGGACTTTTCCCCCTTAATCTGTCTCCCTGCGGATGTGGCGTGGACCTTTTGGCTTCTGCCGTCGGTTTGTTGCAAGATTGTAATCACATTGGCGTAAGCAGCATCATGCTTGAAGCTGCCCTTGCACGTTCCACTCCGGAACGAGCCGTAGCGGCATTCCCGCCACTAGCTAAACATTGCGCGCAAGAAGGGAACAGAGGATACAATCGCAGGTCCTAGGCTCAAACGACAAATGACGATAAGGATGCTCTTCATGGCAACTGATCAGGCGTCGGTGGATACGCCCCCTGAGGACTTTGTAACAATACCTCACATCTTGGTCAGCAAGCCCCCAAACCACAGACACCCAAAATTATCTTTCTGCCGGTTTTCCACGGTGTGCGATTACTTGCGTATATAGCAGCAATACACTCAAACCAAGTGGGCATCGCATCTTCTCTGAACATGTCCACTCAAGCTCAGACTATCTTCTTCTTAGGGGCCACCGGCTACCTTGGTTCCCAATTTTTACACTTGCTAAATGAGAAGCTTCCGCAGCTCCATGTCGTCGCCCTTCTTCGTAACGCCATCCCGGTGCGAAAGGAACAATTACAGAAACTGTACTCGAACATCAGCTTCGTCGAAGGTAGTCTCGACGATGATGCTATCATTCAAGAACAAACAGAAAAAGCTGACATAGTCATCAATTGCGGGAGTTCAGATCATCCGGCGAGCACCAAGTGTACGCCCGTCGTTACTGCGTTTCTTGGGACGGGTCAGGAAAGCTAATCAGCTTGTAACTAGCGACCCTTGCTGGACTTCAGACAAACTCGAAAAACAACCCAGGAAAGCCTCCACTCTATATCCACGTGTCTGGCTGTGGCATCGTCAGCGATAATGCAAGAGGCGAACCTGTCGAGTATGTCAAGGAATGGTCAGACTTGGGTTTGGATTTAAAACAGTGAGTGAAGAACGCCCCAAAGGCAATCATTGCCCCTGATACCGATCTCCGCACTTTAGGTGCAATCCGGAAAATACTCACCTCGATTCGGATATACCCGTGAGCGATTTTATGATCGGGAGGGTAACACTCTTTGATCCTGAAGGACAGATCGTAGAAGCAGGATCACGCACTGAAGATCCGGTTCGCACGATCATCTACTTCCCAGCTCAGGTATGGACCTTCAATCTGTATGAGTGCAAATACTGACCGTAAACTGCCTGTAGGTCTATGGCGTAGGTGAAGGTATGCACACACAACGGTTCATGATAATGGACGAGAGTGACATTGGATATATTCCAAGGTATCCAGAAAACAACGCTGTGGCTGCGCATTTTCCTCGACATGATAAAGAACGTTGGCCACGCCGGCACGTGGGGGTCGGGCGCCAATTCCATGAACAATATCCATGTCAAAGATTGCGCGATGGGTCTGTTTCTCGTCCTCCAGGCGGCTCTGGAAGGCAGGGCTGACGAAGGTCCTGAGGGTCTCTGTGAGAAGAAGTCACCCTGCGTCGACGATCTATATTAACGTCGATGATCCCCAGACTTTTCGGCAAGTACGGAGCCCAGAATCACATACCACGATTGGACCAAGGTCATGGGCGACGTGAGTGCTTTTGAAAAGTGAATGGCTTACGTGATTCATTCCCTCGAACAGCATCTGCTCAGCAAGGGTATTATCAAAGAGGGTGGTACCCGCCCTATGCCCGCTGAAGTTGTTGATCCCCTCGGTAACTGTAAGTTATGGTAATCTCAAATGTGCTGTGTTTGTTTATCAAAGATCTCGCTGTCACCAGATGGCTGGTCACTACTTGGCGGGAACCAGTTCGTGAAACCTGAACGTCTTTACAAATTGGGTTGGGAACCCACCGAGTCAAAAAAGTTGTCGCTCTTGGACAGTATTCCTGAGGCCGTTGATCAGGCTCTCAAAGACCAAATACGGGAATGATTCGTTGTGTTGCTTCTAGCGTGTGGCCTGACGTTTCGTAGTATGTAGTGAATGTATTTACAGAACGAGCACCGAACAAGCTCCCCAGTAAAGAAAGTTCCCATACAGTAGATCGGGCTTACCGAATTCCTACACCGTATCAACCTCTGATTTACTTATAATGCTGATAATAATGTTAGTTAGAAGTTAATCGAACATAGAACGAATCTAGTGAGTTGCAAATCAATCTCTGATCTAAAAATCCCTTTTTGGGGGTTCAGCCGGGCTCGCAGCGCTGAGGTCGGGGGTCCTTGGGAATGTGGCACTGATGATGAGCCGTTGGCTTGGTGGTACGATATGGTCAGCAGGCATTTCCACGCCTCCTGCGAGGATTCCCACTCGCATCATTGCCAAGAGCTAATGATTGAAATCCATCATAGACACAGCATGGCAGAGGGAAACCCAGTCAGAGAGACAAGTCAACGTTAACGCTGAATCAGGCACCAACGTACGTTGTGAGCAGCGTGTGAATGGGAATAAATTCCTCCAAAAAATGCTGCCGTCATGTCCTTGCCCGAGCTCCGGGCCAAGAGGGTTTTGCCACCTGGGTGATGATCCAGGAACAAAGACGCGTCATGAATGAAACCCGAAACCAACAACAGTGTGCGTGATTTTGATTCCTCTTGAACTGCGACGTCCGGTCAGCTTGCAAAAATGCGGGAGGAATCTGGACACACATGCTTCCCACGTCACTACAGGGAGTTGCTCGGGTGGGACAGGCCAAGTGATTGAATCCTGAACACCTTTGAGAGCCTTGAGCTTCATCGTTAAAGCGCTTTTCTCGATTTCGTTGCTAGGGAAAACCCGAAGATGAGAAGCCAACCCCAGCAACTGGCAGAAGGCGATGAACCACTTGGTCGGGTCGTACTGCCACCAGCGAAACGCGTTCCTGGTGACCAGGAGTCGCGTGAAGAATCGCGCATAACAGAATACGTAACTTCTTACCGATAATCCATGGGGAATTGATGGTGAAAATTGTGATACCCTTCGCCCATGGTGAGGATGGCAGAGATGAGGTGGTCGCGAGGAGAGTGTTTGTCATCATAGGGCGTGGCTCCAAAATAGTGCGCAATAGAATTGATGCAAAACGTACTCTGTCATGGTCGTCAGAGCAATGACGAATGCGTGTAGCGAATGACATACGTGATGGCAAGCAGTCATACGGAGCGCCCCAACGAAGAAAAACCCACCTCGCCAATCACCGTAGAGCAAGCCAGGGATGCACATTGGGAGAAGATAACCAACAATGGTCAAGATGACAAAATACCAGCGATGCTGCCACTGCACGAGCAGATCATTTTTCAGATCGGATACATCCACTGGTCCTGGTCGGAGGTCGGTATCAAATATGACCCACCCGATGTGGGTCCATACTAAGCCTCTCTCTGAATTGTAGGGATCGAGGTCTGTGTCGGTGTGTCGATGATGAGAACGATGGCGACGGGCCCACCAATAACAAGACCCTTGAACTGCACTTGCACCAGCGAGAATGAGGAATACCTGAAGAGGGTAAGAAGCAACGTAGGATCTGTGCGACCAAAGACGATGATAGCCTGTTCAAGGAAATGTTTGTATGAACGTAGGCCTGGTGGTCTCCTGTAGCTCACCAGCGGTGATACCTTTGACGGCGGGGTTAGTACTAATGAGTAAGCGAGATTGTTCGATAGAACTTACCGAGCATGGAGAAGATATAATAAAGAGCAGTCCAAATAGCTGTGTTCGTGAGGATTGGCACTCGAAATAAAGCATAAAGGGACAAGGCAGGGGTAAACACCAGGACGGCGAGATTGAACCACCTTATACCAGTGATGGAGGGGAAGTCCTTTGTGAAGTAGCCGATGGCACGAATGCCAACCATGATTTAGCTAGAACTGACCAGCAGGACAGCAGGTAAAGGCGTCCAGCCAGGTTACGTTGGCGGTCTGAGGTCACGTCGGGGAATGTAGGTATGCATGGAAGTTTATATATCCTCCCGGTGGGATAACCTGTTTTTGTCGGAAACTCAGAAACATGGCGAGTATTGTAATGCCTAAATAGGATAACTTCATTATGTAATATTGATGTCCTGTTTAGGCATTACAATGCTTCATCAGCGGGCTCAGGCTGATCGAGATGACCCACCCAAATGGCGCCGGTTTCAAAGGCTATTGCGGTTGCAATTGCTCGGAGAGTCTCGGCCGGTGTACTCATGAGATGCACTTGCTAATGTGGACAACAACGTCCGTCAAGCTTCAGCTAGGGAGAAGTACTAAGCGTGCCTGCCACGCGTCCTCCAGGAAGACCGTCCTCGTCGCGATCGGCACGGGTTGCGCGGTTATGGCGCACAACGTGGACTTGGAAGCGAGCGGCGGCCCAGTCCCACGTCTGTGAACTTGGTCGGACAGATGCGATCAAGTGGAAATCCAGTGGGTGGGCGAGTACCGACGTGGGGAAGGTGATGTGGGGACAGGAGAAAAACAAGGGGCGTGATCAGCCGGTCGCCGAAATCACGAATGTTTCCAAATCAGCGTCGCGGCAATCGTCAGCGACGGTTCTCGAACGGTCCTCGGTCGTGGCGTCCCGTCACGACTGCTCGCGAAAACCTTGATCTCCATTTCTTTCGAAGCATGATCCGGATCCGTCCCGACGTGTCCCCGTCCCCCGTTGCTATCACACTCCACATGAAAATTTGTTCTTCTGCACGAATGATGGCACGGACTCGCCGTTATTCCATTAGCACTAGTAAGGTAATTGGAGGCCATGGTGTCACTACTGGCGTGAAAAAGCCGAGATTTGAGTAATGCATGTATCCATGGTAAGTATTGCTAGTGATGAGTGGACAGGTGAGTGATCGAGTAATAGGAACCACTATCGTCAATACGTCGAAAATTATTTAAATCATGACATAGGAAAGTCGATCAAATGACCAAGAGAACGCGATACGTGCCTCACGGACTGCGTGTATAAACAAATGTAAATACCACGTTCAAGGTATGTCATTGGCATGTCAGCGCCGACATGCGACAGCAGCTGTTGAACCTAGTACTGTGATTCTCTATGGCCACTGGCACGGGCTAGTTCTGAGAAGGGAATCTACCTTTTGGTAAAATAGTTGATTCTGGTGAGCCTCGAGTCAAGCTTGAAGTAATTGGATGCAGCCAACACCCGCCGCGCCCGGTGGCGTCGTAACCTCCGATTTCGTTTTCAAATGTGTCTTGTTGCCCATAGGAGGTGCGTTGCTTGGATGTGTTTTTCCGTTCCCTTTTTGCGTTTACATATGATGTTTCCTGTGTCCCCGTCCGCCTGCGTTAGTTGTCCGTCGACTTCCTAGGCCCGTATCGTCGTTCAAACTGGTCTGTTTCCCGTCGTCGTAATCTGTCTGAGGCAGGTCACCATGGCTCATGTCTGCCTGTCTTCTTGTGCGATCCACCCTGCCTGGCTTGGCTAAACTCTGGTCAGGACCGTGGTACTCAACCGTTTAGGGGTATCTTGGTCCCCGCCATCTCCCTTTGGTGGGTGTGCCCGCTCTCATTGTTCCATGGGCCCGCTTAACCTGCACCTATTAGTCCTAGCACGATTTTTGCCCTCCCATCCCCCTTTCATTTCTCCCGCGGTCTTTTAATTTCCGTTACTTGACTCGCATAGTATGTCTTCCTGCCTCCTCAAGCTTCAGCGGCCCTTACTGCCTGAATTTCAGAGCACAAGCGAGTTTCCATCTTGGCATTTCACTCAACGATGATTGTACCTGCCTTTGCTGTGTTCATAATTGCTCTCACGGTATCAGCAGTCACTGCCGCTAACTCCCCGAATCTTACCTTGCCCCCTAATGCTGTGGTACGATCTTTGCCACTGCCCAAGGAAGTAGATTACTGACAGCCTCAGTATATCAATACTCTGGAATACGACGTTGTCTGCGCAAACTACAATCAATGGCACACGAATAACTCTCTCGTGGGTTTCATCCCACGAACACGACACAACCATTCATACAAGTCTTTGATCCCTTCTTCCTCAACGTAACAGGACCAAATGCAATCATTCTGCTTGTCGCCTCGCACCCAGGCACCCAGGCTTTGCTGTTGCTGATGAAGTGGATCAATGTGTCTGAGTTGAACAATATTTTCTTCGCCAGCAACGCTAGTGGTCCTTTCGGATATAGTGGCTGGTATAATAATAGCGTTGTCTCAATGTGCAATCTGATGGAAGTCAACAACGCGCTTTCCGTTACCTCGGATGGGGTCAACATACAAATCGGGACCGTGGGCAGGGTCTACAATAGACAACAAGGTTGAGGAAATCTTCTCTTTGTGACGTCGGGACGGGCTCTCCTACTTCCTTCGGTTGTACTCGTGAATCCCAATCCACCATTCGACACTACCACTGGATGGCTGTTATGGAAGGCAGTTCAACCCACTCAATGATGTCGAGATACTTCCTGGTACTGATATCGTGTATTTTACCGACCCATTGTAGGTTTTGGGTTGAACTTGGAGATGAACAAAAGCTGACAATCTCAATATGGCTGGCTGAATGGATTCCGTCCTGAACCGATGTTATCTATCGCTTCGATCTGTCAACTGGTCAAGTCCGAGTTGTCGCGGACCAATTCATAAACCTGAACGGGATTGCCTTCGCCACAGACGGAAAAACTGCATTTGTGTAAGCAGAATGCGCTATCTCGATATAGTTTTCTATAAGGATTGACAACCTAGTCACCAGATCTGACACGAGTTCAGTCGGTGGCCTTTTAGGAACCGATCAGCCTACGCTTCCCACTACAATGTAGGTTGCTTTGAAGTGTTGGATTCATTGTTCTGAGCTCTGCTTTACACTGTACTGTACCAGCTACCAGTATGATGTCGATCCAAAGACTTGGTCGTTCCCAAACCGTCGCGTCTTTGCCTATAGCGACTCTGGAATCTCAGACGGCATTCAACTTGACATGCGCGGCAACGTGTGGGGAAGGGGTACACGTATGGAACTCCTCGGGCGCTCTCACCGGGAAATTCTTTATCAACAGCACGACCCCCAAGCTTATTTTCAATGGTCAGGGGATATATATGGCGAACACCACAGTTCAGGGTGTCGATTTGAGTGCACACTAATTTGAGATCGGACACACACCCAGCTTCTATTGTGAGTCAGTGGGCACAAGTCAGATCGTTCAAAGATCTCGTTAACCATTGTGCAAACCGTATCATTGTATGTCGAAACGAGGATGGCCATTATTGGTTCAGGTGTCGGTCCACAGGTGGGTTTTTGCCATCAGATATGCTCTCTATGGTTGTTTGCCTTCCATGCCCACTTGCGTAGCTGTTGGTCTGTCTCTCAGCGGGAGATTCAGTATTGGAGAGGTGGAACAGAAGACGTGAGAAGCTTTGGGAATCGGCGGGGCAAAGCACGTTGGTGATAAGCCGGACTGTATGGAGCTTCCCGAAGTCCAATGGATGTAATCCTGCCCCAGGATGTAGTCGATGTAGTGGGCAGCTTGACGCAGGGCGAGCTCAGCGCGACCATCTAACACAAGTGTATGTTCAGGGTAAAGCGACAGGCGGTGTAGTGATGACGGGAAGATTTCACCCCTGGGGTCAGTGGGTGGAAGAGATAAGGCCATCTCCGTCAACTCTGGGTGGTGGTCGAGCACATTAAGATTCCATGTAACGACCGATGAGTCACTGTTGGCGTAGACAGTCAAGGCTGTGTGGTTACCCGTGGAGGGTATAGAAAAGTGTGAGAGGAAGGCTTGTGGCGGGGAATATTTGGATCCTTTCACCTATTCTGAGGAAGATTTATGTTCGTTAAACCCGGTTAATGTTGTCTGGGTGAATACCGCATGCGCCATGAGAAGTACTAATCTTGTTCTTCTTGGACCGTTGTGTGGCCACCGATTTACTGTTGCACCCGCGGTCATTTTCAACCATAGCTTGAATTTTTATCATACAAGTGCTTGCGTCGACGACTTGTCCACACAACAGAGCCAAGAGAACTCAGAAGTAGTGTATTATGTGGTGACCTAACATGGCACATGCTTCGTACCGCCGAGAAACTCAACGGCTTCCTAAAGAATGACATATGAGCATTAGCACTCGATTGAGGATTCGTCAAACCTGCCAGCGATGTCACCCGTCCTCTCGACGGCCCGGTCTAGTACGCCCCCTTGAGTGATCTCGTTAACCGTACTCTCTCTCCTTTCCCTCCCTCGATCTCGGTAGGGATCGCTACGACCGCGGGCGTGATCTCTTTCCACATCCTGGTCTCAATCTCGGTAACGGTCCCGATCTTGCCTGTCCCTATGGTCCTTTCTCTCGCGGTCTCTCTTCCCTCGTCCTCCGCCTGCTTCTGTCATCACGATCATGGTCACGGTCACGATCCCGTTCTTTTCTGCGCTCGCGATCATCGTATGCGCTCTTTTCCTGGTTCACTGTGCCATCATCTCTCTCCCTCCGTGACGGAGAACGCGAGCCTCTCCTGGAAACCGTACCAGATCTGCTTGACCCATTTTCGCCTCTCTCACTCATTCTTCTTGCGACGGGGATATAACGCATGTCTGGACCCTTTGGCTTCTTCTTGCTACTCCCGTCATCTTGTGGCTCCCGTTCTTTTGCACCAATGCCTAACAGGGCAGTGCGAGCCTGTGGCAGGTACAGCTCCATAAGGCCGTTCTTCCTTCTCTTATCCGACTTTGGGGCAACAACGCCTTCTGTCCAACCCATGCCACGTAGCATAGCAGCTCCAAAAGCCGATATAGGGACATGTTCATAATCATCGGTCGTAGCGACGTCGGGTAGCTCTTGAACGTCTTGCTTCAGCGCATCAGCTTCTGAGAGAGGAGGTACCGGGATGCTGTCGACAACTGGAGTAGCTTCATCTTCGCCAGCTAATATTGCCCTAAGAGCTATTTGGTCTTCCGTTTCCTCGACGACCTCGGCAGTGGATCGATCGACAGAGACCGCAGACTCGTCCCCATCATTGCAGCACCATCTCCCTCAACTTCTAGTTTGACCCTCTTCTTGATTTGTAGACCAGAGAGGTGAGGGCCAGAGTTGATGGTATCTCTCGTTCCGAGGCCACCGACACTCCCGTCTGCGCCAGTCGCCGCAAGGGCAGAATCTGGAATGAAGGCAGGCGTGGCGCGAGAAGTATGGGGTTGGACACAGGAGCAACCTGCGCGACGTTTTTTTGCTGCTTCACGCCAATCAGGATTGGGTCGCGCGGGGATGACCAGTGGGGCTTCCTGGGCAGGTGCTTTCGTCCTTTTCTGGGGAAAACTAGGAATGCCATGTCATATGCATATGTGAGAGCTTTTGTGAGCCGACTTGAATGGAGAATGATGAATGATTGCGAATGACGCACCGCTGTCCGCTAGCTAGTTTGGAGCTGGCGATGAGGTTCTCTTCATCGCTCGAGTCGGTATGATGGCTAACGTCGTCTGCGCCGAACCTATTGGCGAACACGATCCCAGTCTCTCCGTCATCGTCCGAGTCCTCTCGAGAACTGAACATTCTGAGAGAACCTGCGAGTGGGCTTCCTGTGGCAGAGCTACCAGCGCTGGCTAGATGACGCGGGAGAGCTGGAATTGTGAATGGTCCATCTGATTCCGGGCCAGATGAGGACGAGATACAGGCGTTGACCGGCGGAGTGTAAACGACCGTGTTGGTGGCATGTCGTTGTCAGCAACAAGCCACAATCATGAACAGCATCAGACATCCAAGTCATCTCCAGCGTATCTCGCTCCGCACTCTCTCCACATCCTCCAGTTGCGCTTCAAGATTTGCACTATTGTGTCGTTTCCACGATCCCTCGATGTCTGCGAGAACTCCCGCAGTTCTTGCACATCACATGTCCCTTCAAGCCTCGTCTCGGTTCGCGCCCTCCTCCGAAATACCGAAAACACCCAGCATGCTTCTTAGGTCGCCAACGATCGAAGATCTGGAGGAGCAAGAGCTTGACGTCGACTTGATACCCAAGAGCCAAATCGATCTTGTTCTCACTGATCGCGCCGCCGAGGTATTCTTCCCGCCCATTCATCCAGGTAGATTTCTGACTAGACTCCAGCAACTTCGGCGAATATCGACGCGAGAGAGGAACCCTAACGTGGCTCTACGTATATCTGTCGAGTCTGGGGGATGCCACGGATACCAGTATAAAATGGGACTCTCCAGTGTACGCGCTCCAGAAGACTAGTGGGTTACTAATGCCGTTGTGTTCTTGCTTCTGAAAGTCGAGCTCACAATTTCAGTCATCTTACTCATCCCGATACCCGGCCTTCAAATGTGTACATCGATGCGGTATCGCTACCCATGCTGAATGGGTCAACAGTCGATTATGCGACTGAGCTTATAGGGAGTTCCTTTCGTGTAACCGGGAATCCGCAGGCAAAGGGCGGTTGTGGCTGCGGTATCAGTTGGGAACTAAAGGATCAGATCTCTTTCTAGGTACCTGCGACGTCTTGAATGGATCATTTGCAGGTCAGTTCACTTTGTACATAGACTCCGCTCCCCTTTCTGCGTTTCAAGCATGTCCGCCATGATGCCTAGTCCGAAGCGACTCACTCTTGCTCATCCAAACTACTTCCGCGCCATATTAAGGGCCGCATGAGAAAAGGTGTACGCAATTACTTCTTGTTTTTCAAGGAATTTACATTGGTTACTTAGTTTACGTCCACCTAATCCAAGGCAGCGTTGCCGTGATATCTGTTGTCCTCTGATTTAGTACTGGGCTCCAAGGCTTGAGTTGCACACACTCTCGACTGGCGTTCTGCAGTCCGCGGACACCCTTGCTGGGAAAAACAACGTGTGAGCGTTGTTGGAACCAAGTTGAACTGGCACGCGGGAGCTGGCAACTACAAATCTCAACCCGCTCTTCCCAACAACCAGAGTCCCCCATGCCATCACAGTCAACGCAGTCCCGTCCTCCTATTCATTCTCCCTTGAAAAACACTTCGGAAAACTGAAAATGACATTCCCAGCCGGGCTCAGCAATCACCCTCAGAGTACAACCCAATGGACGAGATACGCGGAATAACAGCCAACTCCACGCCAAGATGTAAGAGGATGAAGACCTCCACCGATCATGGCCCGTTACAGCTACTAATCGGCCATGCCAAGTGTTTCCGGTCAAGGCCTGCCCTATACCTAAAAGTGGTTCACTATAGTGAGCTGGCCCTATAGGGGTATCCTCACCCCTCTTCACCTGCTGCTGTCATTCCACTGCCCAGCCTTAGCAAGTTATTTGCTGATCCTCCCGTTGTCGTCTCTTCGTGTTGTTATCTATCTATACTAGTTTTTCTTGCTTCCTTAGGCCAGGCTTCGGCGCCCCTAATCCAAGAACAAAAGCGAATTCCCTTCTCAGCCAGTGATGGTTGTATCCGTCCCTACTGCGTTGACAATTGCTATTGCGGTAGCGTCAACAACGACAGCCGCCAACTCCTCAAATCTCACCCTACCCTCTGGCGCTGTTGTACGTGCTCCATCAATTTCCATGAGGTCTGAATTGCTAACAGGTCCAGTATATTAACCCACCTGAATATAATGTTGTGGGTGCAAACTACACCCAATGGCGTACGAACAACTCTCTCGTTGGTTTCAATCCTACGAACACGACCCCACCATTTATACAAGTCTTCGATCCCTCCTTCCTCAACGTAACAGGACTAAATGCGACCATTCGGCCTGTCGCATCGCACCCAGGCTTTTCCGTTGCTCACGAAGCACCGATCTATGTGCCGGACCTCAACATCGTTTGCTTCTCTAGCAATGATGGTGGTCCCCTTGGATATAGTGGTTGGTACAACAATAGCGTCGTCTCGATGCTCAACATGACGGAAGTCGACAATGCACTTGCTTCTGCCTCGGGCGGAGTCAACGTACAGATCAAAACCGTGAGCGGGACTTACAACACGTATTAGTACCGGATCGCTGACAGTTATCCAGTTAAACCTCTCTGACACCGTACAGATGGTCAATGGAGGCACCGGCCCATACAAGGGAAATCTTCTCTTTGTGACGTCGGGACGGGCCCTCCTACCTCCTTCTGTTGTACTCGTGAACCCCGACCCGCCATTCAACACCACCGTCCTGCTGGATAACTTTTATGGAAGGCAGTTCAACTCACTCAACGATATCAAAATCCTTCCTGGTACTGATATCGTGTTTTTCACCGACTCCACGTACATTTTCTATTGAGCTAAGATAACAAAGTTGACTGATTCAGAACAGATACGGCTGGCTGCTTGGATTCCGTCCCGAACCGATGTTGCCTTCGCAGGTCTATCGATTTAATGCATCGACTGGTCAGGTTCAAGTCGTCGCGGACCAATTCGTAAACCCAAATGGGATTGCCTTTACTCCAGACGGCAAAACTGCTTTCGTGTAAGTTGCAAATTGGTCCCTCAACTTGGGCTGCTGCGAGGGCTTACGACTGAATCATCAGGACCGACACGGGTGCAGCTGGTGGCTTGAAGTTGGGAGTCAATCAGACGCTTCCCGCTACAATGTGAGTCCCCTTGAAGTGTTGGATTTGTTATTCCTGGCCACGTTTACTCCGCGCTGTAATAGCTATCAGTATAACGTTGACCCAGTGACGCAATCGTTCGCGAACCGTCGGGTCTTTGCCTATAGCGACTCTGGTATTCCAGACGGCATCCAACTTGACACCAGCAACAACGTGTATTCGGCATGCGGGGACGGAATACACGTATGGAACTCTGGGGGCACGCTGATTGGAAAATTCTTCATTAACAGCACGACCCACGAACTGATCTTTACAAATTCCGGGCTCCTCATTTTAGACGAAGAAAGGATATATCTGGCCAATGTCAAGGCCCAGGGTATCGACTTGAGTGCAGACTAATAATTGAATCTCGGACACGCTGCCAGCCTCGAATGCGTCGCTTGGGACACGGTCTTTTTGTTCTTTTGCTATAAACAAGGTCGGATGTTTTGCATATCCTTTTGTTTGCAGATTCAAACTCTGGAACAGGTATATGTTCGACATAGTGGTGGTTATTTGACCCCTTTGGTAAACAACGTCTGAAACTTTTCTTTTTGCCTGTTTGAGAATATGCATGGTTTGTTCGCAATATGTCGCATGTCATGAGCAGTTATGGACGGCGTAGGTGGGTTTTCGCTTGCTCAAGCGCTCATCCTCAAGACGTGTGTCGCACCGTACATTCTTCATAAAGAATGGAAGGGAAGGAAGCTTTGAAATACCAGTGCTGGACCTACACCATCTGGGCGCTACGACGTTCTCAAATCAATAGCGAGCATTTGCATCTCTTTGATAGCCTCCGAGAAGGTTATCATGTGCTGAGTGCTCATTCGACGTGACATTGATCTGCTATTCCCCGTCACTGAAACAATAATGGATCATATTGTTTCAGTGAGCGGCATGCCATGGTCACTTTCAGATTGCATGAAATGAGCGCCTTCACTGAGTGACTGAGTGACTGGGCCAGCGGAGCGTATTGCAGTCCGAGTCGCAGCCACCCACCTGAAGTTTGTTCTCATGTCCGTTCCCACATGCATCTCACTCGCATGCACACGATTCGTCGCTATATAGTAGACCTCTTACGAGCACCGCAACGTCGATCCATCGATGAGCGGCGAGACTGCGACTACGATTTCGGTACGGGAAGTTGTTTCTCTGCCTGTGCCGACTCCTAATAGTAGTAGGATCACTATTTAGGTCCTTTGACCTTCCTGACGTAGCTGCTCACTGGACGAATTCTTCTCGTTTCAGCAAATCGCCGCCTTTCAGTTTCATGACGTGAGAGTCTGCCTTGGGTCTGAAGTTGTTTCCACCTTTGCACCGAGTCGACCACGACAGCGTTTCAGCAAGCAAGTTCCGTTCTCAACATTATACCCGGCATGGTCGCGTTCACCTTTGCTCTGTTGGCAACCACTATCTCAGTAGCGTCGAAGACGAGCGCGGCTGACACCCTGCCCCCTGGTGCTGTGGTATGTTTTTCACCGAGGTTCGCATGGGCTGAGCATTGACAAAAAACAGTACGTCGACCCGCTCAAATACAATGTCTTGGGTGCCAACTACACTGAATGGCGTACGAACAACTCTCTCGTGGGCTTTAACCCGACCCACACAACCCCGCCCTTCATTCAAGTTTTTGATCTTTCCTTCCTCGACATAACAGGATCGGATGCAACTATTCGGCTCGTTGCGTCGCACCCAGGCTTTGCTGTTGCTCACGAAGCACCAATCTACGTGCCAGACCTCAACGTCGTCTTCTTCGCCAGCAACGCCGGTGGTACTCTTGGATACAGTGGTTGGTACAATAACAGCGTCGTCTCGATGATCAACTTGACGGAAGTCGATATTGCGCTTGCTGCTAACCCGGGCGGAGTCCAAGTATCTATCCAGACCGTGAGTATTTACAACATACACGAGAGTCGAACCACTAACATACGTTCAGCTGAACCTTTCCGACACGGTGCAAATGGTCAATGGAGGCACGGGCCCATTCAAGGGAAATCTGCTCTTTGTGACGTCGGGACGTGCTCTCTTGCCTCCCTCTGTCGTACTCGTGAACCCCAGCCCACCATTCAACACTACTGTCCTACTCGACAACTTTTATGGTAGACAGTTCAACTCGCTCAACGACGTCAAGATACTTCCCGGAACTGACATCATATATTTCACGGACCCTAGGTTAGTTCTCCGTTGACCTGAGAGTAGAGCGATGCTAACAGGTTATTCTAGCTATGGCTGGCTGAATAAATTCCGTCCCGAACCGATGTTGCCTTCACAGGTCTATCGCTTTGATCCATCGACTGGTCAAGTTCAAGTCGTCGCGGACCAATTCGTAAACCCAAATGGGATTGCCTTTAGTCCAGACGGCAAAACTGCTTTCGTGTAAGTTGATATCTTGGTCTATTATGATGGGAGGATTTACAAATAAATCGTCAGGACGGATACGGGTTCCGCCGGTGGTTTTTTGGGAACCAACCAAACACTTCCTGCTACGATGTGAGTTCCCATTGGTGTAGATCAAATGTTGTATACTTGATCTGTGCTGCAACAGTTACCAGTATGACGTCGATCCAGTGACCCAGTCATTCGCAAACCGTCGCGTCTTTGCATACAGCGATTCTGGCATCCCAGACGGTATCCAACTTGACACGAATGGCAACGTGTATTCAGGATGTGGGGAAGGGATACACGTCTGGAATCCCCAGGGTACCCTTATCGGAAAGTTCTTTATCAATAGCACGACCCCCGAGTTGATATTCACCAAATCTGGCCTCTTGCTTTTCAATGAGGAATGGATTTATCTGGCGAATATCAAGGCGCAGGGCATCGATTTGAGTGTGTAGTAGACGTCGGGGTCACGTTAGAAAACCGGTGTATACCTGATTCCGCGGTGCCAATAATGTCAGTGATGACACGTGGACGGGATTAGATGGCATGACATTTTATTTATTTGTGGGAGTTGCTGTACAAGTACATGCAAAATCAGCATGGCCTTGTCCACGACGATATGTCGGCCATGTACACCCCTGCAAGTGACCATCGTCCGCCAGGAAGATCAAGACATCCAAGGTCGCAGAGTGATCCCGAACACTCGTTCGTGAACGTGAACCCACCATACGTCGTGCCATGGCCAGTGCCAGGACGCACCCCCACGCCCTACCCGCACTCTCCCTCCCACAACTCTTCCGCCGAACGTATCGTGGACCCGTTCGTCCCCAATTCAGGATTTTTCCTTACGCGGCATCCAACATCCATCCCACCCAATGCAAGGGCTCCACCCCCGACGCCAGTGTCTCCCCGGTCCCCTTCTCCGCGCCCTGGGCACCAACGAAACGCATCTAGACAGGGAAGCATCAGGGTGACGCAGGTATCCGGAACTCTTATCAGGGATGTCCATCAACCGCCTCGTTCAGTGCTCAACGTGGCTTCTGTGGTTGCGGCGCCACGCCCGCATCCAATGACCTGGGGTCAAGCACCAGGTTCTGTCGTTCCTGGGCAGTCGGGGATGCAACGACAGGGGTCACACCATGCCGTCCACCAGGATCCGAGTGAGGCGCACCTATTGCACCACTCCTCTACTCATCGTCATCATCACCACCATCACCACCACGACCATCCTAGCCCGAGCACGACGCATCACGTCGTGCACCATCGTACTCGGCCCCGAACCCGACCTCCGACTGCAGCATCGCATCGGTATGCAACGAGCATCACACAGCCCGTATATGGTCATGGAAGCTCCACGACCTCGAACACCTCGCGCACCTCGCTCAACGTCAACGGTGGCGTTGCTTCTCAGAGGCATCCTCGTATACCATCGCCGCCCCCTGCCTCCTCCATCTCGCATAATCACAGGATCGGGTCCACCCATGTCCCCTCGGAATCGCCATTTTACGGGTCACAGCCGCACACGCATGCGCCTAGCATATCTGGAAGCATCGCACCACCCCACTCGGTGCATAACTTCGACAAGATGCTGATGGCGGCCGACGACATTCGTCGACACACGGATCGACCACCGCTGCCCGCAAACTATGACGGTCAGATGCAGACCCGTTATGTGAACATGCTCCTTGCACTGGACGGCATTTCGCCGATTTTCAACGTTCTCTCTGCGATTTCTACTTGGATCTTGCTTGCTGGGTTCGTGCTCTTGCCAAGCACGTTTGCGTCATTACGAAATGAACCTGCGGGATCTGCTCAAAGTTTCATTCTGACCGTGATCAACCATGTCTCATTGTGAGTCCATTCTTCAGGTCGTGTTCCGTTTCCATGTTCAATGACCTTGGCTTTTTGGCCAGGTTTGCCATTGCACTTGCTTGCACAGGTGTCGGGGTATGCGGAATGATCTGGCTGTGGTGGAGATGGCACGGGAATTATATCTGGATTACTAACCGTATTTTCGTGTGAGTGACGCATCCTTGAAAGGGTACTTTGTCCTCACGTCTTGAGCCCCCAAGTCCTGGATGCCTCAATTCCATGGCTGGGTTAATCTCAACCTTGGCAAATATATACGGCGTACAGGGTGGTGAGTTTGGCAGAACGGAGGAATCGGCAGTCATCGTAACCAGCTCGCTGTCGGTGATATGTGGGACACTGTTCGTCGTGTATGAATACTGGTTTATACGAAATCTCAAGTTGGAGCACGACCAGGAAGTCGGGGTCGAGTTGGCAGGGAAACATGGAGCGGGCGTCTTGGAAGAGAAGAGGGACGATCAGGACATGGGGGCGTAGGGTAGCAAGAGAACGCAGTGTAGCCACAACTATTTAGGGACCTTTCCCCTAATCTTGGACGACCGCGAACGGTTCAGCGAGCCATCATTTCGCAAATATTATCGTGTTTTGATCACTTTCTGGGAGCCGGACCACAACGTGAGCGGGACAGCTGTGTGAACGTGTTGATAGAGCATGCGGAAGGCTATCAGGAGCAATTTGTTTCTCGGAACTGGACCAAGGGCACGAGTTCACCGCGCGCCGAGGAAGCATCCAGTCCTCAAGGCAGTGGGGCAGTGTTGGGAATTGCACAGGACCATGAAGTGGCCATGTAAAGTGAGTCTCGGGAATGATTGGCATTGCCGCGTCACGGACGCGAGGGAAAAGAGAAAATAGGGATGCGACTTGTGTCATTTCTAACAGATGGGAAAATGACATTATGAAAGGCTTAACAGCTGAGCGACCATGGAGGCCACTTGCGAGGAAGAGAGATTATCCAGCTCAACGTGCTTCTCGACACCGCGCTCTACGAAAATACATGAGTATAGCCATCAACACGCGGGCGCGGAAGGGCACTGGCACAGACCAAAGCGAGCAAACACGCGTGCGGGTGTTCCTGTGGCCTCCCTGATCAATACGGGCAGGTCTGGGTTGTGTTTCTTGATGAAAGGATACTCGGAGACGATGAACTGGCTGTGTGGGTGGTTAGAGTTGGCAATCATGGAGAGGGAACCCTTGTCGACGTACCGTGTGCCCGCCGATGCCTGTGCTGATTGGCAGCACAGGATACGGATCTCGCGGAGTGCTGGTGAGAGTGCCTTTGCAAACGAGGACATGGCGGAGATGATGGAAGAGAGGATGGTTTGAGACTATTACATAATAAAAACCCGTAGGGATGGGAAAGACTCAAACTTGTAACAAGCTTTGCCGTTGACCTCAACGTCCCCAACCGCTCCCCCCCGAAGCTCCCCTCGACACCGCCATGGACGACGAGCAGAAGCACCAACAGGAGGATTGGCTCAACAGTCGCAAGAACAGACTCCCCTCCTTCACAGAGGTCCTCTCAAGACGTACACGACCTCCAGTCGACCTGTTCATGTTCTAGTCTGTTTTCGCCTCACTTTCCCATCAAGTCGGGTGCTGACGCTGCGTTACAACCAGTTTATTCCTCCAGCGCGAGGGCGCAGAAGACATACTAGACTTTTGGCTCGACGTTCAACAGCATGAGAACCTCTGCAGGGCATACTTCAAGGACGTCCGCAAGTCGGGACGCACCATCAAGGAAGACTGGCCCCAGTATTGGGACTATGCGCGTCGCCGCGGCTCAATTTATGGAACAGTCGTCGGCCTGGGGCCGAGCGCGGGGAAGCGAAGTACAGGCAGCACCGGCGATGTGCTCAACGACCAAGAAAAACAAGCTCTCGCCGTTGACGAGAAACGTTTCGGTGGTCGCTCAACCAGCCCTCGTCCACGAACACCTGGAATAGACAAGGAGCGAGGCGCGACCGCATCACCTACTGAACCCGATCCACCCCGTTCATCCACCCCGTTCTCACTCTCGAGACGCACACCCACACTATTCAACTTGCGACGAGCTTCACGTGCCCCTACGATCATTCCCCGTTCCGCTGCTATTACACGTATGGACCTCGTTGCGTCTGCGGAGCGCATCTATCTCCGATATCTCTCTCCCGCAGGCACCGTAGGGTCTCCCGAAAATCATGAGATCTACCTTCCCCCCGCGTTGCGCATACACACTTTCCCTTTGAGCAGCACACAGGAACCCATGTCACAGAGCGAGCTGAATGTGTTGGCGCACATCCCCGATATGTTCCACGCACAAAAAGAGTACTGCTTCCGCGCTATGGAGCAAGATGCCTTCCCGCGCTTCCTGAGAGCCAAGGCATTCGGCAATCTGACCCCCCTGTCTGCCCTTGTTCGCCTCGTGTTGGGCCTGCTCATACTCTGGATTGGGCTGGCAACCGCATTTTCCTTCATTTTCCTCGATGTAAAACCAAAATCCAATCGCTTCTTCGTGAGTTCTTTTCCGACAAGTGACATTTTCATTAGTAACATTTTCTCCCGTAGCTTTTCCTCCCTTTCACGTTTGCCATCCTTTTTCTCATCTCACATCAATATGAGCTTGATCCCGTCCTCGTGTTCCTGGGTCAATCGGAATCAACTCCCTTCCGTACGCTTACGATCCGCGAGCCTTACGTAAAGAGGCTCCTCCTAGGCCGTGCCATCTGGGTTACGACGCTCGTCACGATCTGCGTGACTGCGTTGACCCTGATATTCTGGGCTGTTCCCGGCCATCGACTGTGATTTTTGAGAGCCGCTTGGTGGTCTATGACGCAACTCAGGGTGGAAGCGGACACATGTACAGGCCGTGAGCAGGGACTGAATATGGATTCGAAGCTGACCTGACGATTACTTCACTGGATAATCTCACCTCCAGAACTACCCCCTCCCTTTTTTTTCTTATTCACTTATCTAGTTATTTCACCATCCCCCCCTTTCCTATTTTTTATACTCCATCCTAATTTTTCCACTTTCATGTACGTCCATCGTTATGCTGCACGGTTTTCTTGGCTTCTTATACTTTCTTGTTACCCTAGGTGCATTACATACCCACGTCTCTTCTGCCCCTGCCGCGCACAATAGGCACCACCAAGCTACATCGTTATGCTCTCTCACTCGTTCTCTGTAAGCTCCCGTTGACTTCTTCCGTGGAACCAGCTTCTTATTTGTTATGACCTGTTATTGACACCCTTCCCGGTTCTTGTTCAGTTTGTTGTGCTGCAGAGACTTTTTTGCGTGCGTTTTAGAATTCATAATCAATGTAATTTCCATGGCGCCAGGTGTGGTCATGCAACGGGGTCCAAGGGGACGGGTTTTATCGCAACCGCTTAGACCCGGATCTAATATGTCGCCATTCCAAGATCCAAGCGCGACATGTACAGCGAAGACTCGATGACAGGGTCTTCCCACATATGCCTGACCCTTTGCTGCATCCCTTGTGACGCTTCAAGTTAAAGGACGCACGCCTTGGCCCACTCTGGTCCAATGGATGTGCTCATACTTGGGGGTATATAGTATGGAAGAATTGCTTCCATGATCGCATCTGTCCCTGCTTTTCGGGCCTGTCACATAGGAGGTTGTTGCAGGGATGCTGACCAGTGACAAGAAACATCCGAGATGCGTGGCCTAAGCGAGCGGGATCAAACCGTAGGGGCGGCGTGAGGTGCTGCGGCATCAAAGTCCAATTGGACTGACAGCGAACGTGTGATCACACATGTATCGCGTCTCCATGAACAAGGAATATGGGACCTTGGCTACCAGTGCCAGTAAAGAAGCGTCGTCCGCATTCCCCCTGTCCATGCAAGAGGTGCAGCCGAGCCGTCCCGAGGCTCTGGATTCTTTGGATGGCGGGCGTCTTATTCACGTCGTCACCACGATTTTCTTTTTCTTTTTTTCGGCCGCGGGAAGTCCCAAAAAGTGAGGTATACCAGATACCCTCGAACAAAAGAACAACAAGGATGCTCCAACTTTGTCACCACCACCACCAAACGTACACCGCTATCCGAGTGATTGTGGTTGAAGCGCTTCTACGAGTGCGTGCGCGCCAGGCGCTCATCCGCTAATTGATCGATAGTGTATAAGCCGAGCTGAAAAGAATCAAGCACGCGCGTGAGTGGCAATCGGACAAAAGTGGGGTTGCATGATCGGATAGCACGTACGTCTTGAAGGTGGCGCTGCCGGATGTCGCCTCCGTGCCGGCCTGTGCGGTCACGAGGTACTCTGAAGACTTGATATGCCCATTGTCTATCAGGTACTATAGAGCGTCGTCGTCAACAAGACATGCCGCGCGCGTGGCGTAGAAAGAAGGGGCCTTACTGTGAAAAACCCGTGAATGTCGCCTGTAAAGGAGTGTATGCTGCCTCTCGCGGGGACGAACGACCACACCGTGTTGTAGCCATTGGAGCCCAAGTGCAAGTTCCTGCGATACGCGGCGGCATGCGATCAACTACATGTGTGCGCATCATCTCGGGAAAGTGGGTTTACCAAGTGTGACCAGCCAAGGAGATATTGGTCGCGATCGGGACTGATTGGCCGTCGGAATCATACTCGTACGATATAGGTGCTGCGTTGTAATCGGCGAGCCGGATCATGACCTCGTTCAAGTTGCTTCCGCCAGGGCTGTCAGACGTGAACAGATCATAAGTCACACCAGACACGACGTGCTCATTAGTAGCCCTCTGAGACCAATGCCAGGTCGACTAGGAATGCGATCTTGGTGAAAAATGCGACGAGCGACGGACGATGACAAACGTACCGGCATGCTGGCGATCGCACTGAGCTGCCGGTTGATCCCCTCGTTGAGCTGAATGTTGGCAAAGCTCTTGACGCCAATCCCACCGCTCCACGTCCACTCTGTGGACCATGTCACGGTGTCGCCATTGACGGATTCGAGTGTGGAGCACTGGTGACCGGAGGTCGTAGAAGACTCGCCCCAAAGGTTGGTCAGCAAGGAGTACGGGCCAGATGGTACCGCATCAAATTTGCCGCACACTGTGTTGGCCCGATCCCGAAGAGGGAAGGCAGAAATGAGTGGAAAGAGTAAAAGGAGTGTGAGCCAAGGGATCATTGGGAGTGAATGTTGTGTCACGAAATACGGATATGGAGCTGCTTAAGTATCTCGACAGAGATACATGCGGTTCGCAACTAGTCTTTAGCCTACGATCGTATGCATTATCGCGAAGAAACCCTGGAAAGCGGAGTTAAGCCACTCCAACGGTGATCCATGTGCACAGTAATATCAGTCACCTAGATACGACAGTTTCATCGCGATAGGGGTTTGGGATTGCAAGCTCTGCGTTGAAAGCCTTAGCTTTAACAACAGGAGGTACCATAGACTGCGGGATGAGCAGACAATCTGGTGGGGTCTCACCCACACAAATTTCTCCGCTCGAGGGCGACGAAGTTGTGCTCACTGAAGTGTAAGCACTAGCCATACGGCGACTGAAGAAGCTATCACAGTACTGCCGTTTAACTGTCAGCTAAGAGAATGTCTCAAGGAATTAGTATGTACCCGCAGTTCCGACGATCGCATCTCAGTCGGCCCGTCCTTTGGTAAACGGGGCAATATACTACCAGGTACAATTAGTTCATAAACATGGAGTGCATGATACGTTTAAGACCCTAGATCTGAGTGAGTCAGGTGATAGTATGAGTTGATCAACGTCATAGACGAGCCTTGACTTTGCGCCACGCCCACCAATTCCTCCCTCCCTCATACTGTGGAGAAACTTGAATGCCGTGCCCGATCATCGAGGGTATTCTCCCAGGCTGAACTTTTGTCCAAAACGCTAGCTGACCCGCATGGTGCAGCTCCCAGTGCGATTTCCTTCTGGTCACATTGAGTCCGTGACACCATCTTCTAAGCTCTTTGGTTTCCTTCGACCGCCGAAGTGATTTCCAAGCATTTCATGGCGCTTTTCCGTGTTGGAATGTGTCAATCAAACCTACTCTGAGTATTGGTGTGAAGTTGACGGTCACTGTCGCTGCTCGGCTCCGATTAAGTTCGGGTCCCTTGCGAACGACCTGTGGTGGTCAACGTCACTTTCGTAGCTACCAGGAACAACCGGAAGACGCTCATGCTGTTCCTGAGAGGTGCATGTGGGCAAAGCTGAAACGTCGGTATCGGAATGATCATTTGACCAGGCTACTTCCGAGTTTGAATGGGTGGTCCGGCTGGTGAGTCAAGGGTGGCGCAGTATACGTCGACCTCAATACATCACAGTCCATCACTAGGTGCTCGTAGACTTTGAAATTTGACCGATTGTGCAATACGCGACCGCGACCGCGAGTTTCAAGTATTCGAACCACCACGTTGCACCCGGTCCAACCCGATGGTGAAATGATGGTTTCCCAAGCGCTCGACTCGGAGAATACTGTGCCGTTCGGTAGGGGTTGTTCCGGTCCACGAGCAGAGGTACTACAGCTTACAAGAACTGTGTGTCGACTTTTTCACGTCTTGTCGTCGCGGTTGGGTATGACGGTCATCTCTGATGCAATATGGCAGGTCTGCGCGCCGTATCTGGGGACTTGTTCAAGCCTATGAAGCGACCTGTCTTGGATGTGCCACGGCGGAACATGAAAAGACGGCTCCGAGCCGGCGATATAAATCGACAAATCTTACGCAATCCTAAGTAGTGCCTGATGACGGGCCGACGGCGAGGACAATCACGAAGGCAAACGTTGGGTAATGTACAAGACTCCTTTGGAACGGTAGCAATTATCGCGCTGCGACTCGTGACGGACGCTTTGATGGTAAGACCCAGCAAGAAAGCGATTCAAAGCTGACACAGTCTTTGCCTCAGATCTCAGTCTTCCTTTGATGGGATATGTAATCGTCTTGTCTCATGTCATGTTCGTGCCTTCGATTCCATGGCGCGCCGCGTCTATTGTGTGCTTACCCATCAGCCACCCTGCATCTGCGCACCATTCAGATTGTCTGGGAATTTCAGTATGTCCCCAAATGTAATTTTGACGTCTTGCTGCTCAGCAGGTTGGTGAGGAAGCATTGAGGGCAATAGTGCATTTTGGTCGTCACACTCGCGATTGAGTTGCTCGCTCGCTTTGTCTCTTCAGTCTGGATTGGAGTGGTGGATGCTATCCTCGTTTGCGTGCACGTTACTGATGATACAGGCTCCCAGTCAAACTTCATATACATACACTAAGCAAGCTCGTACATCTCCAAACGCCTACATCGCGCCTCCCAATCGACTCATGACAATCACTTTCCCTCGGTCCGCGTTGCTTCAAATGGGTTCGCAGTATCGTCCTAAAACCATCCCATCAACTCCCTCGACGCCGCACACGGGAACAGAAATGTTGACGCACCTATTCGCGTTCCCTGCGCATCCGCTCCCCAGACCTACGCTCGCGCCCTTGCTCCACGAGTTCGGGTTTCCCCAACATCTTGCCCTTGATCTCTTCCACCACGCCTTTGAGCTCTTCGCCCAAACTCTTGTGACGGTCAAGCGTCCACGGGTCAGAATCAGAACACGGTCGTTAACGCAGGCGCACGAAGCTCGCTTACCGGACCCAGTGGGTAGTTGGGACCGAGACCGACAGCGCCCGCGTGTCGTTGCGGCGGCAGGCTTGGGTCGTCTGCAAGTGTGTTCTCGTCGGACACCCGGTCCGTTGACTGGGGGTTGGGCTTTGCGCTGGTGCCAACGGCAGAGGGATGAACGGAGTCGGTGGACATGGCGACTCGTGAGGGCGGCGATATTGTCAGGATATACGACTTCAACGGCAACTCAAAGTGAATTGTTACGAAGAAGAATGAACAAGTATTCCAAGACTAGAGAACTTTGTAGAATTCACTACTACTATACGAGGTATGACATCATTATCAGGTACTAACTGTAGCCGAGTGTGGTCCAGACTATAATCGAGACCAGCTGATTAGTAGGGTGTAACTAATAGTCTGTTCTGGAACGTTCTAGGTATAGTGAAAAACTTCTTACAGGCACTTATGTCGAATACCAAGTCCGATGACATGCTTGCGATTTCTTCTAAGAAATTCGTGCCTGCTCGAAGCCACTTGAACAAAAGGGGACTATCATGATCCCCTTCAACACTCCACGTTTCCTTGCACTGATATACTCTGCCACTCTCAGTCTGTAATATGTTCTTCCTCCTATTTCACACCTTTCCATGTTCATAACATACACCTCCTTTGGTTTTGCTATCGCCTTTTCGAATACATGTCTTGTCAGTTACCGCACTCTCGATCTTCGACGTTCATCTCATCCACTTCCCATAAACACAATACTAGTACATCTTTCAGAAGGTTCGATCAACAAGGTTTCTGCCGAGCCTCGGCGCTACATCTAGTTAGATGGTTGGTAGGAATATTCGGTCATGTCTCAGGTATTAAGGACTCGTGACACTCACTGAGAGCGTGTCCGTCCAGCTTTCCATACCATATGATCTTTGACGTGCCAGTAGTGCCACCTCGTCTGAAGACTCGATCGCACCAAAGTCTTTCTCGGCGACAATTGCACCAGTCCGCTCGTCTATACGGAACGCCAGACCACCCAGACGTTCCTGCATCTTTCGCTCGTCGTCGTATGGTAGCAAGAGCTGGCCAAAACCAGATCGTGATGTCAAAGACACGATGGCACCAATAGATCCAGGGGGACTCGTCAGCCATAGTCTGCGACGCGCACGCCTGTGCAAGTAGTGTACCCCAAATCCGACAAACCCGATGGCGATCATCAAAGAGGAAAGGATAAAAGCCGGAAGCGCTCTGTGGACAACGTGAGATGACAAACTTGGACATCGTTACAAGAGGCCTCACTGTACAAATAGACGTGGCATCACAGTTGTGAGTTGTGCAGGAGTCGTCGAGTTACCCGCGAGGAAATAATTGATTTGGGCAGCGATGGAGAGATACCGAGTCTGTAGAACATATATAAAGGGTCATTGCCTAACGGATATCAATATACTCGCATAAATATTCTCGGTCGCGTTGAGGAAACCATATTGATCTTGAAAAACGGACAATAGTCCCCCTGGTTGCCGGGACGCATAGCGATGTATAGCATCAGGAAGACCAAAATTAAGAGCCTGCGCTCTCGAGGAAACGTAGGGATCCTGGATCGATTCAAATACAACACTGCATAAGATCAGACATTTGCTTTGTACAAGCTGAGCGTAGTGGGTACTTGCCCGTTGTATGGGCGTCCGTATTGAGGACTCCCAGTAACATTATTGGTCCCTTGTACTGGTTCTATTATTGTACAATCGCCGAGAGAAGCAGTAGTGAGATTCATCGACGTCTCGACTGTGAACACATTCATCGTCGGGCTGCAATATACACTCGCTACCTGGGGACTGCTAGAGTTGAGATAGAACCAGAACACGACAGGTTGGAACTTGACGTCTAAACCGGAGGCACCGCAACTGCTAATGTTGAAAACACTGAATTGCTCGGTTCCGTCGCTAGGATTGAATACGTTGCTTGCAGAGCATCCGTCAGAAAATGTGGCTAATGCATTATGGCTTCCATCCGCGTTCATGGCCACGTTGAACGAAGAGGGACTAGCACAGTTAACCTCTGTCTGAATGGCAGTGGTATTTACTGCAAGAGTACCGTTGAGGTAGGTGCCTGGCTGTGCCTAGTAAGACACGATCAAGAAGCGTCAGTGAGGAGTATGCGAGACGGAAATTGTCTTACTTGGAATTCGCCAGCAGCCCATTCTTCATGGACAAAGGGTGGATCAATCTGGTTATTGTATACTGCGAGTATGTGAAGACTTGCTTCTCCTCGACGGGACACGCTTACCTGAAGCGAAGGCAAACTAATCTGGCGTGAGTCGAAATAGTCTACGCTAGTAAGTAAATAACCTACACCGGCGGAGGCCAAGAAACCATCCAGGTTGTCTATGTTAGGCGAGAGACCAATAGTGCCCATGAGGAGAGCGGTAGAATCTACCTACCACGTTAACGAAGTAATCTTCAAGTGTAGTAGACAAGGACGAACTCGATGGATGAGGAACTGGTCGCAGTTGCAAGAGCGAACCAGCCAAAGGTTGTAATAATATCACAGAAAGCGCGATAAGCACCGAGATGGTGATCAAGTAATGTCTATAAATCCACGATTGGTAAAGGGTGCCCAGTTTGCTTTAAAGCATTTTCAGTATGTTGAAACTGTGCGCAGTAATGGAGACTGTACCCCGAAGCATTCTAATAAACTTGCTCAGCAAACATTTAGTGTCAGAAATTGGATGGCTCACATAGTTCAGGAGGATACTGCGCGAGGCAGGTGCCTCCCCTTGTGAGAGCGTCACGTATGGCTACCGAAAAATATGGTGACTGTCGCAAATCATCGCGCATCGACGTACCTGATACCATCGAAGCAACCGATCCGTTTGCGTCCAAAAGTAGGCAAGGGGTGCGGCGAAGAGTGATGAGAAAAAAGACTGCGATCACTGACATCAGAGAGTGAAATGACAAATAAATATGCTTACCGCCAAAAAGTGAGTGGACACAAGGCTGAGCACCTTTTCAGCTGGAACAGGGAAACCTGGGGCCGTTACACCGCTGTACTGCTTAGGAAGTATAACACATGTACATACCGTTCCTCGTATTTGATAGGAATAATCCGATTTGCAATCCGATACCAAGGAGTATCATGAACAGAGAGGCTGCGCGGATAGACCAAAAATTGAGCACGAGAGGTTCCTGTAGTAAAAATAGAGGTCATCAAGAGAAACTAGAGGGTCGCTGATGCTGTGTACATATCGCGGTGGTCTCTCGTTCTTGGTACCCGGAGTGGGTATCTGATGCACCGGAGGTTGAGATTTGGGCGACCGCGGGGAAATACCAGATGTCGTCAGTTTCAAGTCCATGGTTGAGAGGAAGATAAAGTTGACGCTCTATGTACGAGCAGCCCTCGGGTAATAAATACTAAACAACCTTCAGGTACATCTTCAAATGGATTGATGAAAACCAATTGCAGCAAGCGCTTGTTGACGAGAAGCACAGAGTTTGCCTTGAGGTCACCGCATGGCTGACTAGTATCCAATGTCAAGCATCTGGGTTGGTTACCCGAGTTGCAAGCTATGGATTGTTGGGCGTAGAGGCGATCGTGGATGTTCACGTTGAACAGTCAACAGGTTCAAATTTGTTCATGTTTGACATTATTGTTTGTTGATACTGGTATGAGCATACCACACTTTCTCCTTTTCCTTACAACATTGTAGGCACCATCAACTATGCACAGTCCGTCCACAGCACTTCGAACACGTACGTATTGGAAATGGATAACAAGTGTGCCCCTGTTGTTGGGTGTGAGCGCTCACCACCGCGTAGCTATGCTGCCGATCGATGGTATACTTGTCTGACGGTGGCGACCACACGGTGGTACGACTCATGCGTCGAGAGCTCTTTGAGAAGTTGCCCCCTGTTACACGAGAGCCAACGTTCGAAAATCTCACCGTGGACGTTGCACTCGACGAGGTATCCAATCAACATTCAAGATGTATGCACATGAGCGGTGCAGTGTTGGCCGTTCAGCGCTCAGCTGCTTGCCCTGTGGTATAAACCTTGATTGGGCGGTGAGATATCACATCAATCAAGCCAGTTTCACTCATTTGGAGAAACCTGTCATCTTTCCAGCCAGGTCGCAGAGAGGCGCTCGTGTGCATTTTTTTTTTTTGAAATCCATCTGTCCGTCGCTCATGTGCATGAACGGATAAATTTAGCCTAGGTTCCGCACGTAATACCGCGCGGGTCGGAGAAAATCAACACCGTACCCGTACCCGTACACGTCCATTGAATGAATATGAGCCCACACCGTAGTTTTGATGCACGGAATCGATTGTAATAACAAGTGTAGATGTGGTGCATAGTTCGTTGTAATAAGAGGTCTGCATCACTTTTGCAAAACACGCATCATGCACGCATCATGCATCACAAATCTGTAAAGCACAACCATCTCGCTGCCTTCTTTTGATCGGTTCTTACTTCTCTGCCACATGAGCTCTTGCAGTGCTACCTGCATCCCACTTCCATCGTTTGTACCTTTCTATTTTACTCATCGAACAAATGGTGATCCGAGATGGGGCTTTCTGTCAGGTACGCTCAATTTACTCATCGAACAAATGGCGATCCGGGGCAGGGCTTTCTGTCAGGTACGCTTGATAGTACTGGTCTTCCGGAAGCTGAATTGATATGGCCGTAGCGTCTGCAGCCGCCAAAATCTGTACCTTTCCCAGTTTTCCGTTCCCTTCGGAGAATGTTTGTTCCTCCTCCCTCCTCCATTGCTTGCCCGTGCCCTTACCTCCACTCAGTGGATTAATCAATCACTCGCAGACCCGATTTGACATGTTTCACTCACCGCCGTGAGCCTGGCTTCACTGGCAGCATTTCCCGCTGCGCCGCCATACTCCACTACTCCCCCTGTCGCCTCTTTGTCGCCGCCGCATTTTTACTCTGTTGGATAAAAGCACCGGCAGGTCAGGTAGGCCTGTGGTACTCACCTGCTACCTTCCAGCCCCGCACCCTTTCCCTTCCCCCCTGCACTTTCTCTGTTACTCGTTGTGTACTTTGCATACTCATACCACCCGGGCCTAGATACACTTTGTAATTTCCTTGAGGCTATGATTCCCTTGATGCTATTTTTATATATTATGCCGCTCTAATCTGTGGCTTAGTACTCAGCTACACTATGTACTACTGATAGGTCGATTGAATGGGACTTAGCGAAAAATCTCGTCAGTCGGAATCCTAAGTTGTACTTCACCTTGTAACCTATATAGTAGTATGTCTTGCATCATGTGATGCATCACACTGGTGCAGAACGTCTTGCATACACAGTAACATCTTGTGTCACAACATTAGTGTCTTGCATGACCGGTAACGACAACAAGATTCACAAGACATTACTACTACATATCTACCGCCCATGCTGACCCCGCTTTGGGGTAATTTCATTCGCAGCAGCGTTCCGAGTGGATGGCACCACTGAGCGACCAGACCTTCGAGGTGCCAAACTTGTAATTGGGGGAGTGGCTGTGGTGGTGACAGATGTAGACCGGGCTTGAGTGATGCACTTGCCCTGCCCTTTTTTCGATGGAGAATGTACAGGTGTGGCTGTGGTTGTGTTCGGAGCGAGCGAGAGGTTCACGGCCAAAGCGGGAACTTGAACGGCAAGTACAGGTGTCAGAAGGGGGTTAGTGGCTGTGGTTGTGTTCGGAGTGAGCGGGAGGTTCACAGCCGGAGCAGGAACTTGAACGGCGAGTACAGGCGTCGGAAGGGGGTTAGTGGCTGTGGTTGTGTTCGGAGTGAGCGGGAGGTTCATGGCCGGAGCAGGAACTTGAATGGCCAGTACAGGTGTCAGAAGCAAGTTAGACACAGTGGGTGCAAACCTGGGCACAGGCAGGGAAATTGAGGCTTGAATGGGTATCAATGTGGGGGATGGATGGGGATTAAGAACGAGGGTGGATGCAGGCCTGGGTGGGACTTGAATGGCAGGCATGGATATGGGAGTTGGATGGGAGTTAGGAATAATGGGCACAGGCGCAGGCAGGGGTGTTGGGACATGAACGGGAGTTGGCATGAAAGTGATAGTCGGTGTCTGCGCTGGAACAGCTACTGGAGGCTCACTGTCCCTCATGAAAGAAGTTGGCGGATCTTGCATCAAGTTGGTACCAAAGGGAGCAGCAGCGGCACCAGGATTGGTGATCAACGCAGGCTGCATGGGTATGGTCACTGGTTAGCAAGAAGCCTGATGCCTTCGCAACAAATCCTTACCTGTGATGCGTAAGACACGGGCTGATTTCCAGAAGCCGACGTGTGGGAATCGACTCCAAGAACAAAACCCAATGTCTCTGTGGCAGTCCCGGTGACAACAGCCTGAGAGCAGGCGCTAGCATAATCAGCCAGAGAATTTGAAGACAATGAAGAACATCGAGAGCTGCCAGAGCTGCCATACACGACAGGAACATCAAAGTTGGATGCCAGCAGGCTGTTCAGATCCTCGAGGAAGGAATATCCCGAGGGAAGGGGGGGTATCAATGTTGGAGTAGTTGTGATTGGAACACCTGATGACGGTGCGGGTGGTAGGTACACACCGTGGGGAGGTGGGGAATACAAATGATTGTCATCATTGGTGAGCGACCACTGGGAGAGCATAGAAACGTCAGACCCAACAGAAACCGCATCATCATCAACATCAGATTGCATTGATACATCAGCTTCAGCGGAATACCCCTCCAAAGACAGAGCTGCACTTGATTGATTAGTGCATTCAGATTTTGGGTCAGGTTGTTGGGGAATCAGAGGGCCTTGCAAAGGAGGCACGGAGTCGGCTGTATAATACAGACAATGAGAGACAATGCAAAGTAGAATATTCTGAACTTACCTTGAACGTGACACACAAATGCATCAAATGGCTTCATGATTTGCTCACTGTAGGCGTCATGTGCCTGCATGAAATTCATTCCTAATGGGGTTTCTCCGACGTGGATGCTAATGGAGTGAGAGATCATCCTAGAATCACCCCCTAGCGGCTCACCTAAATGTTTTGACCTTGCCACCCTTGGAGTAATCTGGACCGCCGGCAAGGATGGTAAATGCCCAACCTGTTTCATCTTTGAAGTGATCGAGGAGTTTCACAAGCATTGCTGGAAGGTCATTGACCACCCTAGAGATCAGTGAATTAGCATCACTGAGCTCATGCAACAATCGACCAACTTACTTCGTCCTCAGGTTCATGTCAGGTGCGCTGGGGGTTGGCACAGGCTTGGGCGCCATCATCTCTGCTTGCGCCCTTTCGGCCTCAAGTTGGGCTTTCTCTTTGAGAACTTTATGCCGATGCTGCTCATCCTTCGATGACTTATCCCAGGCTTCTTTTGTCAGTCGGCGGCACACAGTCATGTGCTCCTTTCTCAAGGTTGTTTCAAGGCCGAGTCTTGTGCACTCCTCCTCATACTTCAGCTTGATCTCCTCCTCGTAGTACAGCTTTGAATAGACTTGTTCTTCACTCAAGCTGTGTGTCTGCTTCCCGGATTCCTTCATGAGTTGGTTCATGGACCTGAATGGGTCTACGACAGAGGCACTGCGCTTTTCACGTGACGTGTTGGCCTTCCATTGCATCATGTTAAGAAGTTGCTGCAAGAATCAAATGCAATCAGTAGTGAGGTGTTTGGTGGTGATGCGAGACTTACCTTTTGGCGCTTTGCAATCTGGGACGCAAGAGTCTAATGTTGAATAAGCGTCAATGACTCTTGCGTTGAACCTGGAGGAAAACCACACTCCTTGGATGCAATCTCGGGCCACTTATGGAACCACGCTTCGAAAAACACAGGTTTAAATTGTGTATAGTCCCGGTTAAGCAAGCAGTGGACATAATCATAATGGTTCTCGTAGTAGTCCCAGAGCCATTGCTTTTGCTTGTCAGTGGCCCAGTCGTGTCCACCCATCTGAAGACGTTAGAGAATGCCCTCCACTCAGAAAAAACAATTTGTATGAACGGTAGACTCAGACTTACTATTTTTTAAAGCTATTGGCACAGGTGAGGATGCAAATGGTTTCAACAGCTTGGTTTGTGACGCACACTCAAAATGGTAGAGAGGGTTGAATGGGACCAGGCCGGCCCCATTCCCATGGGAGAACTATTATAACAAGTGCTGTTGCACCGAGGATTCGCAAATTTGAGAAGCTCCGTGTTAGATATGAAGCGGACAGTCTACCTCAACTGATCATCCAGATGCTGAAAGACACTATTATCGTAGCTAATGTCAGCTTCCTTCTGGTAACATAACCCTTTGGTGACATACAACATCGCCAAGGTTCCTTCCATATTCGCCATAAGCACATCCTCAAGGGCTGATATGGTCATAGCAATGCGACAGGTCACTTTGCGTGCGATGGTCAACTGTATACCAACACCCCTCTGCTGCAACACGTTACTTTCTATCTCGCTTGCAGACGTCTGGATGTCGACTGCTTGGAGAATAAGCTCTTCAAGGGTACCGTCAAGGGTCTCCCAAGCTGCCGATGGAGAGATAAGGCATTCTAGTAGGGAGTTCAATGAGCCTGATACAAGGTGCAGGAGCGACTGCTCAACTGCACGCAACTCATTCTCACTAGAGTAGGAGTAGTTAGTTTGTGGTGAAAGATACAAATCAGTGATAATATACGGCCAGGACACACGTCTCCCACCAACAGCTGATTTCTGCCCTTCCAGAGACGAACAGCTGAGAGAATAAGCATCAGACGGTCACACTGCAGAGGGAGAAGACATTACTGACATATCTGACTTGGCCTGGATGCGCCTAGCCTTATATCTGACCTTCATCTTCCAAGAGATGGCAGGTTTGTTGCTATATTCAACTTGGAGTAGGCAGATTGGAGGTTAAGGGGAAAATGAAACCTACTGCTCATAATATCGTTTTCGAGCGACACGCACAGCTGCAATGCACTCTTCTGCATTGTGATAAAGAGTTGGTTGTCCCATTGAACCATGCCCCAAACAATGCAGTGGAGTTCAGTGGCTACTGAAACGCTCACATGACCTCAACTTGAAACCATCAAAGATACTCATAGGAGAATTATGCGAGATTTATAGGATGTTTTGGGTTGATGAGCGTTCATATGAAGCAAAACGGTCCAGGATGATAGATATTTGACATGTAGACACTTTGATCCATATGATTTGGTGTTCCTTGTCATTTCCGAGTAATGTTGAGGTGTGTGATGTGCGCAATTGTACTGTAGTTCATGTGAGATATATACACCTGAGTGAGTTCTTATGCATATCATGGTCCACCGACCCCTAACTTCCCAGTTTAATGTGACCTGGACATCATAGGTCCACGATATCCTGCAAAAGTCCCTTGTTTGAGGTATTGCTCTGTCATGATATCGTCACTCAGATTCGAATCAAGAAGAATTGGCTCATAGACCTGACAAGAACACATAGGTTTTTCACTAGCCGTACATACAATACTATTCGTTAGTCCCACTGGTAACCAACACCTCAACTTTCCTGCCATCGAGAGCCTGCTCAAATAACTTGTACCCATGCTCAACACTTGTAACTCTACGCTGAACTGAGCCACTGATTTTGCTAGTGAGTGCAGCTGCAACTTCCCTGTACAAAAATGATCTAAAATGAGCAAGACAGAACAGAAAATTAACACTTATCAACCCGAGAAAATGCTGATGCGGAGGCCCTTAGTTACCAAGTAGTATGGTGGTGGCGCTGTGGGGGCAGGAACACAGTAATGATATCCATGATGGATCCTATACCATTCATGGGGGAGAATGTGAGGATGTGCAGGGTTTGAGGATGGAACGGGGGCATTCATGCTATTGAGAGAGAGACTGGGGGCGGTTGGAAGATCAGCAAGGTCGAATTCACTCTTGGATGAGCTGGAGCCATCGGCTGACGGTGAAGGAGGCGGAGTCGCGTCAGCTGCGGCTTCATCGGGGTTGGTGGAGGACTCGGAAGCAGCTAAATCCTCATCAAAGAGGAAGACAAAGGTACAGTTTGAGATATGGATGTTGGTTATGTTAGTAATCAATTCCCCCTGTAGTTATTTTCATTAATCCAATTTTGGAACGCTTAAGTGCGGAGCAGCTTATGATGTCTCCTGCCCTTGCAGTCGCACCACCCTGAGTGCGAGCACTTCTTGGCCCGGGCTCAGAGCCGGGGGAGAGAGGTACACTCGCATTCTGGGCCATAGTCACAGTGAAAGGCTGGTAGGTGTTAAGATGGAAGACTCAACGCCTTGCTGCTCCCTTAGCTCGCTTCAATTTATGCTGCTCCTACTTTTCGAAGTGCTATCCATATCCAGTGAAGGCTCATATGGGGATCCACAGAAATGTTCTGGTAAGCCGTGTCCGCCGCGCTCATATCTCATATTAATAAACTCATGGTCAATGTGACCGGTGTACATCCAAAGATGCCCGAGTCCAAGTCCAAAAAACGCCATGCCAGCACTGTTGGGAAAGGCATCCCAAGTATCTGGTTGCCCAATCCTGGCGGTTCAGGTAAGTCTGGGATACTATTTTATCGCGGTGCTAACCCACTGTACATACATACTTATCCAACAGTTGTCTACGTCACCGGTGGGGGGCGGCGCCCCCCCCCCCCCCCCCCCGCACGGGGGGGGGGAGGGCGCAGAGGCGGAA
>JBBPRQ010000192.1:0-49851 GCA_038093095.1 Boletus insuetus
CTGTTTTCACAACAAGTGGCATAATGTTGTGATTCCCACAGTCGAAGACCTTTGTAAAGGGGTAGAACCGCGTTGTCAACACGGTGTCAGATTTCTTTACATTCTGTTCATTCTTTGTATGATAACTCGGATATAACCAACGACAAAGAAAATTCCGTTTCAGTGGTGAAGCATCTCATCGACTACCCCCAGTCGAGGTAAGATGGTTCCGATTGTGTCTCACACGTTGTTTGATAATGAAAATATTTCATGCTTCTCTGCCCTTCCATAAATTAGTATTCGTTTAGCAGACCACTTACGCAGGACGAGTGGGATATCCTTCGAAGTTACACGTGTCGCATCCAATCCATATACAACTTCGAAAGGGGACTCAACTGGGAGTCCGTCGAAACCTTTTTGATCCCTCCTTTCGCTGGGCCACTCTTCCCAAAATCTCCATTCCCTGCATTGTACATTCACAAAGAAATCCATGCCTCTGTTGCACCTACCTCTCCCATCCCTGGTTTCTCTCATTATCAGATTCGAGAATCTACATGTGTTCCAGAACTCTCTCCAGTCATTTCCCAAGTTCTCCCCCAAAATCAGGAGACTTCACATTCACGTGTACGAGCTTGAAGCCATGTCTGGCAAATTTGAACCCAACTATATCCACCGCTGGAAAAACCTCAGGTCTTTGGATTGTCCTCAAGTTCCCCTGGACATGGACGAGCTTGTGCATTTGTCCCGCATGCCTACGTTGACATTGCTCAGCTTCACGCTGAGTGCTACGTTCCCACCCTCAGCCTCTGATTCGCACCTTGTATTCTCCACTTTGCGCGACCTCAAATTAAAATCCGAGTCATTGGAGCCGATATCACGGTTACTCTCCCAGACTCGGCTGCCTACTATCACCACTTGACACCTGTCCTTCCAAGCACGAGCTCTCCTCTTTCTTTGCTGCTGTTCAGACGTCCGATGCTGGTCGAACGGTTGAGAATCTGCGGTTGACTCAACCATATCCCTCGAGCAACGTTGCTCTCTCGGAGGATCTCCTGCTTCGCTTGCAAGAGTTGCTGCCGTGCGTGGCATTCAGAAATCTACATTCAATAAAGCTCAATATCGCATGGAAAGTGGGCCTGACGGACAGCGACTTGCTAGCGTTAGCATCGGCGTGGCCGTACATCAAACATCTCGCCATAAATGCATACTTTGGTTGGAACACGCCAGGTGGAATCACGCCGAATGGTCCGCTGCAGCTTTTGCAGACGTGTCGGTCGCTCAGCCAGATTGCTCTCGCCATCGACACGCGAGGTTATACCGAAATGCCTGCAAGTGGATCGTTGGCGAACCCTGGATTAACGTTGCCACCCACGTTTTACATCACTGTTCTCGACTCAGTTATCGAAGCAGATTCCGTGCCGGCGGTCGCTGCTTTTTTTGCTGAGATTGCTCCTTGCTGGTACTTTTACTTCAGTGCTTGGGATATTTTCAAAATGGCTCGGCCGCCAAACTGGGAGGTATACAAGGACCATGTGTATAGACTGGCCAATGACGCTATCAGTCCGCGTGCTTGAATCACTTTCGGGTATGTTGCTAGTACCACTTCCAATTTATACCACCTGAACATTCGTATCGCTGGTTAGAGGCGGAGGCAAGATCGCAAAACACCACAACTGATATATTTCGCCGCGTTATCAGGATTGATAAGAACATCTGGCCGGTTTTCCAGATCAGATTACGAAGCAGCGGCCCTCTCCGAGAACAACGAAAGTACATAGGAGATGCTCACTAGACTTAAGGTAAATCCATTTATTGATTTGTATCCATGCCGAGGCACAGCATCTTTTGGCTTCAGCTGCACCATGTTTGTTAGGCAATGGTCATTCTATACAGGCACTTGTCAATGGGGTTGTTGTTCGAGCTCTTTGCTGGTACTTCGTGTCAGGTTTTTGTAGATCGAGAAGATGAGATTAAGACCTTGTTCGACCTTATACATTATTATTATTTGACCAAAGACTTTCGCAGGGCAAGAAGAGGCACCTTGAATCGGAGGATGATGGATGGCTTCCGACTACCAATGTCGTGGAGAGTGACTTCCTGTCACGACTGGCAGTCGACCCATGTCAGATAAGCGTGAGCGATTTGGCAGACAAGCTCGCTTGGATGCGTCGGCATATTGATGTATTATGATCCAGGTGAATACTAGCACTACATGGATCAAATGACAGAGAGGCATGCCGGACCTGTTCGTTTTCCTGTCACGCTAGTGGCGCAGCATGGAAGCGGCAAGTACCGACTTCGACACTTCGAGAACACCAGATGTGATGCAGCCAAGGAGCGACTAGTGCTGGCGGCATCCTCTTGAGAAAACGAGGCGAACAGCGCGTAAAGGCATACGCTCTCCATCATCCATATACACACAATGACTGGTGGCGGAGAACGGAAGTGGCAAGCTTGAGGATTGACGGAAAAGACGAATCGCGGTACTTCCAGACCACCGGACGCGAGGGCAACTAAGAGAAGTGCTAGTGATCATGATCCCTGCGTGCGACCAACAGCGCACGTACCTGAGTTGAACCAAGCCATAAAAGGCTGAGAACAGCGAGATTGACGATGAACCGAAACATTGTTTTCGCTCCCAAAGAGGGTAACCATGGAGCATTTTAACAAGTGGGTTATCTTCCAGAACGGCAGGTTCTGCGAGAAGTGAGGCATACATGGAAAACCGCACGCTCGTGATCTGTCATGTGAGAAACATCGAACCGGGCATGAAACATTCAGATTTCCATAGACATGGTTGGTCTAATCTCGAGTCCTGGCACAGGATCTCGGGTGCTTCAAACGAGCTAGAATTCGGCAGCGTGAATTGGCACCGAATCGTGCCAAACGAACAACAAAAGCAAGTTTGAGGCCGCGACTCGAATGGTGACAAAGAGTGGTCGGATTCGGAGCGGGAAGGTTTCAATGAAACATATGATCAAAGTTCTGAGTTTCTGATTCATACCGAAAAAAATCCGAGGTTAAATAAGACGACGACGACGACGACGACAAAGCTCAGGCTGTCTGAGTCACCATCCGCATCCCAATGCCGCCACACATACCCAAGGATACCTTTGCTCTCCTCGCAAAAGTACCCGCTATATCTGTGCGCGGAGAAGACCTCGCGGAATTGTATAGACGCCTCAAAGTCCTTTTGAACCGTTCACCGCGCGCCAAACCGCTTTCCATCCTCAAGTATACCATTTACATCGTGCTTGTTCTCAATGCTGGGTCTTGGCCGCTCGTATGGCACAGTGAGTCTCACCGCAATCCTTTTTTTTCCCCTTTCCTAAGCAATATTTCTGTAGTTCGGGTGTTCTGGCCCATATACGTCGCAAAACTAAGTTACTGGATACTCCGATTCAAGTTCGTGTTTGCCTCCAAGAAGGAACGAACGCATGCGCTCATCACATGGGCTGAAAATCTCTCGCCTGTGGGCGCCAATCCATTCGAACTCACCTCGGTATATAAGCGATGGGCAAGTACGTCTTTCAAGTCGATGAGAATGCATTTCTATGTGGACTCATACTTTCTCCAGCCATCGACGATATCGACGTGTTCGGAATGCACCTCAGCAATTCGAGTTACGCCAAGGCACGTCTCTTCTCATGAGTGAGGCACAATACGAAGTAACCAGCCCTGCAACTAGGCACTCGATTCAGCACGTTCAAAGGCAGCCCTCAAGTATTTCCCCGCCTGGAGTCGCAGTGGAGGGCAAGTCGCCCTTGGTGGTAGGTCCCCACTTCATGCTCGCTCACCCAAGCCCGACTAATGTAACTCCCCTTCGCTCCCAGCAACCCACTATCATTTCCTTCGCGAGATTCCTCCGTTAGTGAGGTTCGAAGTTCGGATTACGATCGGATCCTGGGATCATAAATGGGTAGGTTCGTCGATGCTTCCAAGTTTTGGTAGTATCGCATTTGGTATCGTCTTGAATGCGCTGACAGCTCACTTCTTCCATAGCTGTATGTTGTGGCACGCTATGTCGCACAGCCCGGCCGCCGACGCGCCACTCATCGCGCGCCACAATCCAGCACCCCACCCACCCCAAATGACACGCCCGCCCAAAATGGGTCCGCTAAAGACGTTGAACAGGCTGTCGCCGCTATCGTTCAAGATAATAACGGAACCAGGAGTACACGCGGTGCTCCGGTCGTCGAACCGGATGGGGCCATCTTGCATTGCATCGCCGTGTCCCAGATCTGTTTCAAATGGGATCGCCTCACCGTCCCACCTGCTATCGTTCTCGCATCGGAGGGATTCACGAAACCGTATGGTGATGGCGACCACGCCGACAGCGCGACCACCGGTACGAGCGTGCGTTCGTACTCACGGACCAACCCCCCACCGAATTGGATCAAGTCCCAATCGCTTCGGGTTCCTCCTTACGGAAGTATGGACAACTTCCGTGCTTTCCTTCGGGGCAAATGGCGTGAGGTGCCCGAGGGCGAACGATGGTGGGAGGATGCCCTTGGGGGATCGATCGAAACGAGGCGGCAGGCGAATTTGGAGATATTGGAGTCGCTCAAGGCGTCCATGGAGGGGACTGCAACCTTGCTTGGAAAGCGATGACGATTGGTCATTTGGGAGACAATGCACGCATATTGATTCCGAGATGTGTGTAGACAAAGATTGCTTGATTAGAAAGCAATCAACGCTCACATGTGATTAGATCTTGGATGCCATGAATGAGAAGCCTCTCTGCTTTCACGTGTCTGTACGTGGCACTTTGAGGTGTTATACGCGTTGAGATCACCGTTATGCTGGCGTTTCAGTATCACATCATAGGGCTCGCGCCGGTGCCGCGAGAATGGTAAAGTCCTCAATGGCAGAAAACAGATGGCAAAGGTTTGTTTACACGTTGACACCGGGCCAAAAGAGGATAAGGAACAACGATCGATGTCTAAGAAGACGTTCTAGCGAGCCGCATCAGCTCGCCCGTGCTTGTGGAAATCTAGGCGGATTCTAGGAGTGAGACGTGTTTAGCTTAGCTCCGTGTGTTGGGTCGAGTCCACAAAGTGGGACGACCTAGTAAGACTTGGACCGTCGGCAAGGAGTTAGAAAAAGTATTTGTAGAACCAACTTTTTACCCGACTTCAAGCTGAGGAAGCAGTGCCCGCCAAACCAAAACCAGCTTCTGGACGAGTTCTATTCGATCAGAGTCCTAACTTGACTCGGACTCAGCACTAATTCCAAAGCTGCAAATGCTTTGAGCTTTGAGGAACACGATGTGGTGGCCACTTTCTTCGGATAAGTATTAGCCTGAGGCTGTGACAATTCCGTGCGTGGTTTTTGATACCCGAAAATAACCGAGTCCCGGTAGGTTGAAACGTTGAGACATGGCAGGGGAAGAAGGCAGTACAAAAACCTCAAGGCGGACAGCTAACCGAGCCGAGAAAACCGTCTTGAAGACACTCCAATGCCACCATACATACCCAAGGACGCCGTCGCTCTCCTTACGAAGATACCTGCTATACCCGCGCGTTCGGGCCGGAAAAACCTCGCGGAATTATACGGACGCCTCAAGATCCTCTTAGACCGCTCACCACGTCCTAAACTGCTATCTATCCTCAAGTATGCAGCCTATATCGTGGTATTTGCCAATGCTGGATCATTGCCGTTCGCATGGCATCGTGAGTCTCTTGCTTTCTTCCTGTGCCGGGAAGCTGGTCCCGAGCATGTGGAGGATGTCGGGCTCAATACGCGATTTATCCATAGTTCGGGGGTATTGGCCTTTACTCACGAAGCAGCTACAGTCCTGGATGCTCCAGTGCAGTCTCATCTTTGCCTCCAAGGAGGAACGAACACGCGCGTATTTTGCATGGGCTGAAAACCTCTCGCCTGTAGGCGCTAATCCGTTCGAAATCGATGCGGTGTACAGGCGGTGGGCAAGTACGTTCCTCAACTCGATGAAATGGATTTGTATACGAGCTCATCCCTTCTCCAGCCATCGATGATATTGACGGGTTCGGGATGCATCTCAGCAACTCGAGTTATGCCAGGGTACGTCTCTTTGTCTTATTTCCCGTCACGGGTTAATCAATCATGCAAGTAGGCATTTGATGCAGGGCGTGGAAAGGCGCTCATCCAGTGGTTCCCCGCCTGGGTTCATAGCGGCGGAGTGATGCTACTCGGTGGTAAGCGCGTACCTCGCAAACACCGGCAGTCTGGATAAGTCTGACTGACGACCTCGACCCTCATTCACTTTCCCAGCAACCCACTATCATTTCCTTCGTGAAATTGCGCCGTTATCCAGGTACGAAGTGCGACTGACGATCGGAGCCTGGGACCATAAATGGGTAGCTTCCAAGTCCTGATCGGAAACGTCTTTGAAACGCTGACAGATTACTTTTTCCTATAGATATATGTTATCGCGCGCTACGTGACACGTCCTAGTAGTCGGCAGGCTACCGATTACTCGTCCCAATCCAGCACTTCATCCACCCCCACTGACACCCTCACACCCACCCAAGGTGGTTCTGTCGACGTCGAACACGCCGTCGCCGCCATCATCCACCCAGATACCATTGGGACTGGGAGCACCCGACGGATTCCGCTTGTCGAACCGGATGGGGCGATCTTGCATTGCGTCGCCGTGGCCCAGAACTGCTTCAAACAGGGTCGCATCACCGTCCCACCTGCTATCGTCCTCGCATCGGAAGGCTTCACGAAACCGTATGGTGACGCCGGCAATGTTGACAGTGTGACCACGGACGCGGGCATGCGTTCGTACTCACATGCCAAACCCCCACCGAATTGGATCAAGTCCCAATCGATTCGGGTTCCCCCTCAGGGGAGTATGGCCGACTTTCGTGCTTTCCTCCAAGGGAAATGGCGTGATGTACCCGCGGGAGAACGGTGGTGGGAGGATGCCCTTGGGGGATCGATCGAAACGAAACGGCAAGCGAATTTGGAGATATTACAGTCGCTCAAGGTGGGCTTGGAGCGGACTCAGACGATGAATTGACAGGCATGACGTTTGATCTAATTTTGGCAACATTTTATCATACTTTTGATCGTCCTTCCACTCTGATCGTGATCATGCTGGTGTAATGTGGTATGAGCCCACCTATAATATAATACTTTCAAGTCCGTACACCAAATTTCTTGGTCATTTATGCTAGCTATGTAGTATACAACAATGAACAGATTTGGAGTAGTACAATGTCTGCTAATGCTAAATTACAAGGACATCGACAATAATCTCCAACACTGCGGGGGTGGGTATAGTTATGTACGTAGGTATACGAATCAACAATGTCAACAAGGGAAGCAAGACAAAAAAAGCAAACGAGTGGATGGCCTTCAGATGAGGCAAGGTGCTCAAGGTTGGTCCAAAGTGGTATGTGTGTGTGCATCCCAGGAAGCGCTTCCTGTATACGGCGTGACATCTTCCGTCCCCTTCATCTCCTCCTGTTTTATTCTTATCTTGCCTGTCATGTTTTTAGATCGTCAATGACGCTCGACGGTCCAGAGCCGCACAACCCAAGCTCCATCACGTTGACGTCGCCGTCACTGTCTGGGTGCCCAGCCCCGCTTCCTCCGACTACAGTACTCCACGACGCATTCCGGCTCGTATTCGGAAGGAAGTCGTCCACGCCAAGCTCACACGCGGTGCGGGCAGGCCGAGAACTAAAACTGAGCTTCACAGCGCCGTCCGAATGGGGTTCATCCTCGTTTTCGCCAAAAGTCTTGCCAGAATTCCATGCATTGCCGCGAGCGATCCAGAGTATGATCAGCAACGGTGCGATGACCTACAAAATACATTCGTCAAATTAGATCCATGTATGCCTGCTCTTGCGGGAACTTACCTGAATGTGGCTTATCGTCGCTAAGACGACTGTCTGTCCTGGACTCTGTAGGACACACAAAATCAAAAATGCGAGTGACCATGCGCCATAAAGCGCCGCAGATTCGATCAACATCGTCGCAATACTCATGTAGGGGGACTCCATTGGACCTAACACCGCGGAACGACGGCAAATGAGCAATGGAATAGGAGGTAGATATGTACGTAATGTGAGGACGGAGTAGCAAACAACGACGCCACGTCAGCCAATACAATCCCAACATTGTTCGAATGATCTCACCGAATACGCGTTCCAACTGGACCTTGTGCCAGTACAGCCGCGCGGCAATCAACACCGTTGTAAGGACGTTCAGAGAGAACGAGAGCGAATAATAAGCAAGCAACATGTTCTTTGAGAGGAAGAATATCCTGCCCAAGCCAGCCTCCGCCTGCAAAACAAGGGTACTTAATACTAAAGCAAATCCGCGTTAGCTTGGTGCGGATGCCGGACCATCTACGCATCGTTCACTCACCAATGACCCCAACGTACATCGCACACGGCGCAGGAATGACCCATCTTGCATACGGAATATTATAGTAGAATGCGATGAACCTGCAAAGCTGCAGTTTATGACATCAGCTATATCCAACATGTGCACGAGGATCAGCACTGACAATCAGGGCGTCCGTCATCCAAAGTATTATCAGAGCAGTGACATCGGTCATGACCATGACACTCTGACCAGCCATGTACATGATGTAATATTGATAGGGACCTCCGGGATACAACCGATTATCAACGTAGGCCACGATCGCACTCTGAGAATTGCCGGCAGTATACACTGTGGCCAGAACGAACAAGACGGTCGTGTAGACGAGATAAAAAAGTGTCTTGCGCCATTCCGTCCGGGACCTCGAGAGTGAGTTTGAATGCCACCCGGATCGTGGATTGCGTCGAAACAGCTTCTTGAGCAGGGAATAAGTTGTTGTACAATAGAGGGTGGTCACGATGCCATAGGTAACCCCAAGAAGTGTCGTCGCCGCGATCAAATTGATGCGATCGTTGAGGTGGTCCGTGCCAGTCTCACCGTTCCCTGCAGCGGTTGTGTTCGCAGACGTCACATCGGGCATCGTGGTCGGTTGTCGCTACCACAGGGTGCCACGAGGACCGTACGTAGTGTGGGGAAGTGAGGCTTGACTCGGAGGTGCAGCGGGCAAAATGGTCAAAATGGAAGTCAACTTGGCCACCCGTTATGAACGAGCTCTAAATGACCGTGCGCAAGGGACCATACCTCAGAATTTATCAATACGGAGATAACAGTACTTACCCAAGGTTGACGGCACAGTAGAATTCACCGTGGGATCGTCCAATGATCTAACTCCGATAACTGTGATCCGAGTAAGGATTTGTACATCTCATGTCATTACCGTCAGGGTCACGGGAACGAATATCCCAGCAACAGAAACATAACAAGGTGGTCCAGTGAGGTCTGGTCAGGCCACCGAATGTGGAGACGTAGAAGCAAGATACGACTGTTCAGTGTCGCCACGGAAAGAAACGAAAACCAGAGGAGTTTGTCCAGTGTCCCACCCGGCTTTTGCGTCGTTTCCAGCGCTGGCAGAGGGAAATTAAAGTAGGTGAGTTCATATGACATAGATGTAGTGGAGTCTTGTGGAGTCTTGTGAAATCCAAATGAGGCATTGTTATCGCTGACCCGTCGTTGGACCACTGAACTACAGTTAATTAGCAGCGCACCTGGACGGAACAAGGTCCGAAATGAGATCCAAGCACTGTGGCGTTAGAAGACGAACGCGAACAAAAAAACGAAGCGAAATTTAATATCTTTATTTCGGCTTAGCAACGACAAGGTTGAAGGTGGATGTTAACGTACAGGAAGGACGTAGAGCCGAGTGACTGAAGCTACACCAGTGATGAACCGAGGCGCGAGACGTCAGCGCTGTGTATAAGGTACTGTCCTTTAGCATTCGACGGGAGGATGCCTTGCTTTGAAAATTGCTAGCTGTCGCGAAATAGCCCGGGGTGAGTATGCGATTTCTCACCGTACAGCGTGTCGGGTAAGTTCGTTCAAACGGGCGTACTCACCAGACAGGTTCACGGATAGCTTTATCGTCCAATGTCGCTCGCCCATGCAGGGTCCATGGGATTGGGTCTTAGAAGAAAAGTGACGTGAGTTTCTACAAATGTCGAGCCGAGCAGAATAAAGGATTGCGCAGGTTCTGAAGCTTCACGTATACACAAGTGCAAACATTGAACAAGACACTCACGACCACCTTCTGGCATGCTCAGATACTCCACAATGCCCTGGCTGCTTCTCCAGAAGAATCCGAAAGAGGAAGAGCATGTGAAGGTCAGCGGGTATAGAGAGCCGAAGCAGTGTGGTGCGAGCTCCAACTTCCGGGTCGTAAGCGGCAGACTTCGGGGCTAGCAAGATAGGTTCTATCCCTCAACTTGTCAGTTCAGTTTAGCTACGACTCTGATCCGAGATCTCGGCTCACCTGTTCGGATCTAACAAGGACCACTGTCGTGAGACTCATGACCACGTTGGTCAGCGTATGTACCGACCCAAATCGTCTCTCAAACCGAAGGAGCATGTGTCGGACTTCATGGCACCTGATGGAATATCATGTTCTGATGTACCTGGAGCGTGTCGCTGGGTCCAAACACTTGGTTTCGGACGAAGTGACATGCGACTCTTGCAACCTCGGGGATTCTGCATTTTTCAAGCGCTAGGTGGACCTCGGAGCACCTCAGCTTGTAAACCTGCCACTGCCTGACATTGCTGTCAATCGTGCCAAGGTCGCTGAGGAAGGACATGAGGTTGAAATTGGGTCTCCTTGGCTGCCTGCGACAGGTTTTTGATTTGCATCCCGATGGAAATAGTGACTGTCTGGCCAGGCTATTGCCCTCATAATATAATCACTGCAATGTGCATAGTTGACCTAGAATTTGCGAGTGAAATTTCGCCCAGCTGGGTGATGACTGTACGAGTTGTACAGCAGTACAAACAAACGAGGTGATCCGGATGGTGTCTGAAGTACTCACTTCAACATGCCTTCCCACCATTTGAGAACAACTTCCCATCTCTCTTGCAAACCATCACGATGAACACTACCTTTCCAACAGTGTCTATCGACGTGGTACGTCCTCCAGACGCCTAGTTCCGGACTTCTCCTGATGCTCTGATCATCCTATTCTATCATTCGCATCCCCTGCGCCAAGATCCTCGAACGACACACCGCCAAAGAAGTCATACATGCTATCCTTCATTCCATCCTATTCCATCGTCTCTTTGGAACAGTCAAACCTCAGACGTTTGACGTACTTGACGTGACCATGGTCAGCGTTTCAGCCACCCCCCCACCTCCCGAGTTCCTTCCGAATCCATGACTGACATCGACATTTCTGCTCGGTTCGGATCGCAATGGCAACACAGCCTGGTGTCGCAGACCCTGAAATGGAACAACTCGTCAACGAGAAGGTGGACGTGTTTTGGAAGGGGATCGAGAGCGGATCGAGCAAACGAGGACAGGTACTGTATCGCTTGCTTCCGTCGACCGTCTGCCCGTTTATTGATCAACGACCTGCCCCCACCCCTTCTGTGCGCGACCATGTCAAGCACAGATCCTGGTCACCTTTTCGGAAAAGAAGCCCAAAAAGTCGTGGTTCCAAGTGTATGTCGGAGAAGAGGACGTGCCATGGGAGCAATGGTCTGTCGCACCTTTTATACCTCGTTCGATCCTGACTCCGCGGTCTTTCCCCTCTCGCTACCCAACAGGATCGTCAACGCGGAACTTAGACAGCCGAAAACAGATCGAGGTACATCTTCAATTCATCCCATGTCATTTACGCTTATACGTCATTCATTCACCGTACGACGCACGTCCACATCACGCAGACCGTCACGAATTTAGCGCCTCCCTTGCTACAACCCTCACCAAAGCCCTCCACGTTATGCTCACCCATACCTCGTCTGAAAAGGGTCGTACAGCTGTTCCGCTCATCACCAATGCTACCGGCATCTCACCGTTTCCCATTCGAATCACGGTCAAAGTGGACGGGATCGAGATTGGATGAGGCTGTTGGATCATTTAGTATATCATTTGTTCCATTGAATGAATACCCTTCTTCCGTAATACGGCGAGACCATCCAATAAGATGAACACACCACGCATTCATTGCTCAATGCACATACTTCATAGTATGGTACAGTCAATTGGATGTGAATGCAGGGTACTATAGCTACATGCATGACGATGATTAGTACTATAAGGGATTGGCTTCAATCGAGTGTCGTCTTCTGCTACATCTATCCGTTCTGCTTGTCAATGCTCATTCACCAAAGTCGCGCACGATGCGTCCCAAAATCGTCCACAGCCGCCTGGTACACCGCATTGAATGCCTCTTGTTTACGGGCCCGATTGTCTTTGCCAGCACGCTTGAACAGTTCTGTGAGGCCACGTCCTCAGCCATTCGTGTCACGCTCAGGCAGTCAGCGAAATCACGTACCGAGAAAGCGTTCGCCAACCCATAACCGCAATGGTGCATTCCCAATGCCGTCCTTGGTGTCTGTCACGTCAGACGGCGCGGCCCCTTCAGGCACCTCCTGTTTCTTCGGGTTGGCACCCATGCCCGCACCGAGCGTCTCACATACGGCGAGGACCTCCATTGCATGTGTCGGGGCAGTGTACACGTACTGCGCGCCGACGACAGCTAATACCAATGCACGCAAATGATTGTCTCCCGCGGCACTGAGCAATTCGAGCGCGTGCTTCAAGAGCGATTTGGACCGGATGATGTGCGGACGCGCCATCGCAGCCGAAATTAACTCCCCGAGAGCGGGTAGTGGGGCGGAGGCCCCTGACGAACACCTAGTAAGCGCATCCTTGACGAGAGATGTGGTGTATGCGTCAAGTTGTAAGTTAGGCTGTTCATCAGGAACGGAGGGAGGTGGTAGCGGCTGCGTAGCAGACAGCCCGATGCGGAGAAGTGCTTCGCTTGCTCGGGCTGCAGCAGCTATGAACCCACCTCCGGGTGCCAGACCCGACCCAACAGGACTGGCACCATCGAGGAGGGCAGCGATACGATAAGAGGTTCCCGCTCGCTCCGGATCACCTAGAGCATGTGCAAGGTGTGCATGAAGAAGTGTGATGCGAGCGGCATACGCAAGGAAGAGATCGTGTGTACGAGTATGGGCAATTAATGTGGCAAGGTGCTAGCAGGGACATTGAGATTGACGTGTAGTGGAAATAGGACAAACTCACGCTCTCTGCAGCTTCAAAGTTACACCTTTGGATTGACACCTGGTGAGTGCAGGTTATAAAAACAAAAATATCTTTCACGGTGGTGAAGCTTACGGTGACAAGTTCGCATAGCAGGTCTGCTTCGATTCTAAAGGCATGTTGTTCAACAGCGGTTACATCGCCATAAGATGCCCACAGTGGAACTAGAGGTATATCAATACTTGAGTCGCCCGTAAAACGAGGAAACGAGTAAAAGTTACCATTGATTCTGACAGAACCTTCTTTGCCCAGACGACCTTCCCTGCACTGCACCACACCGCACTCTGCAAACACTCGTTTCTTGGGGCGGCGAGACACTGGATCCCGTTTCGCAGCAGCAGAGATAAGAAAGGTGAGTAGATATAGAATGTGCGGGTGAGTCGTTTGTAAAAAGATCGAATTATCTCCTGGAAGGGGAATCTGGTGGTAAAAATGAGAAATTAATCAGGGAGACGAAGACAAGGCATACTTCCACCAGGCCATCCGAGTTAGCACCGCCTACCAGCGCACCACCATCCATGAGAGCATGTAAGGCGGCCAGGCGTGCATCAGTAGCGCGTGCACGGCCCGCATGTGTATGAAAAATAACACCTAAGATGAGAAGCTGCGCAGTGAGCGCAAGCGTGAAGGCGTCAGTGGCCTTTGGACCAGGAATGGTCGATTCTTCTTTCGGGGGAGAAGAGGTAAGGTTAGGGTCGCCATTTGTTTGCGACTGGGATTGAGAGGAAGCATTACTGTGCACATCCTGCGCCGTAATTGAGTATGATCTCATCAAGATCTCTGCAGTGTCTTGATTCGCCTTTTCACATTCCTGTCCTTCCCTTGGTTTCTCCTTCGTTTGGAATACGAGTTGCATGCCATTTTCTGCAACCGAAAGTGCGTCATCAACGAGATCCCATAGGCCAGCACCAACTAAGATTCTAACGCGTAAGACTGCCGCCAGATCTTCGATGGCAGGGTGTTTGTTTTGGGTAGCGAGGCCAGACAAGGTCGTGATAGCTGAGAGGGCGGCCTGGAGTTCGGGAGCTGAGGGAGTAGTAGAATTCGATGCGCCTTGCGCAGGGGGTGGCGACGATGTTAGGTGCGTGATGAGAGCCAAATGGGCAATATACACGACGGAAGGAGGATCAGAGGGCACGAATGATGCTATGAGCCTTCGCAATAATGCACGTGCGTATTTCGTGTTGTTACTTCGAAATGCAAACTGTGCGTTGAGGAGTGACAGGTGGTGGCGGAGGGGACGAAGAGCAGGATGCTGGAAAGTACTCGTCAACGAACCTATCGGGACAAATCCAAATCCAGTTGTGTGCGTAATTCTCGTACCTTTTGTGCTATGAGGAGCTACAAGGAAGGATCACTTCAACCTTTGCGCAAGGGAAGAAAACGGAACTCAACATACCCCTTTCCCGATCGCTTTTTCAACCTTGCAGAATGGAGCATATGAGTATAGAATTCATTCATTCGATCGAGGACTTACTTCTGCTTCTATTCCGTTTGCCCAAGCATGCTCTTCGGTAGTAGTGAAACCGCCGTCGATGACTCTGAGTCCTACCTCAGCTAAACCAGTCCAAGCCCGACACTCCACGTCTGGGGTGAGTGTCCTTAGTTCAAGACACGTCCTGAACGCTCTTAGTGATAAAAAGAGTGATAGTGGATAATGTTCATGACTGGGTGGAAGGGCCAGCAGTGCTGGGAGCGCGAGGAGAAGCAGTGGAGGAGGCAGGGGTCGGAATGTCGATAGAGGTTGCGGTGATTCAGACACCATCGATGACGGCGGAAGCGGGGTTCCTTCCGCACTGTCTGCGATGTGGTCCGTGCGCTGCCGTTTCTGTGGACGAGGGTTGAAGTCGCTCATGATGAGCGTAAGGTGGTGGGAGTGCGTGACACTAAATTGCGCGTGTCACGCGTAAATGGCTCTGTGACAGACCGCGTCAGACCGTGACGCCCCCATAGCAAGGTAAATAACGTTCACACATGAACTGATCAGAATATTGTTTCTAGATTTCAGATGATCATTGACCTTGTGTGATGACATCAATTTGGCGCGCACAGCCTACTGTAAGGTTCGTGATAGTCTGCGCATCATCACGCATATATCCTACGCGCGGAGTCTATGAGCGTCAAGGAAGCTGGAGCATTTGAAGGTCAACCAATAGTAGGACTCTCAAATTCACTGCTGCTAGTTGAACTTCATGGCTGACTCGACATCGCTGATAATCCCATGTGTACGTATCGTCAGTGACATCGTTCCAGGTCACTCCGCGTCGGCGCCCATCATACCAGCCTGAGGTTTGACTGCCAAACCCACCGAACAAATCTGCAGTTGGTACAGGGAAGCCGGATATCTATACACTTGGATGTTGGAGGACGAGCTCATTACCTCCAGTCACTGTGAAACAGTGGTAGGTAATTCTACGCGAGAACGTATACAGGTGACTTGGAGCAAAGTATTACATATGGAATCGGCCCCCACCTGTGGATGGCGGCTAGTTCTGGCACGGTGCTGCAATGGAACGAGAGGGTGCAGGTAATACCTTATCATAAGGTCAACGTTTCAGCGATGGCTCTTGCTGACAGGAAGCATCCCATTCCCACTTGCTTCCACTACTCTTTCAGAGGCTTGGTCACCATACTCATTGTGGTTTGGTACGCGTCGTGCCGGTGTGTCGTCGGCATTGCGAGCGTTCGTCATTCAGAATGGCGAAACATCCCAGCTTCCGTCCTCCTGATATGTCCATGTCTTCCACTTTCCTGGGATCATTTGACACATGGTTACTTTCCCTATAGATTATATGCGTTATCGTAGCCTGGCGAGGGAATTCGCTCTTCCTCGGGACATTGCCATGATCAACTTCGGATTAGCAACGCGGGGAAGTGGAGTCGTGGTCATTCCGTTCCATGGACAGGTTGCATCACAGGTTGGGCGATCGCTGCAGGTTTTCGTCCGATCAGTCCAGTGAAAGCTCGACCGCAAGCTCCACGTTCCAACAATCCTTGGAGCACGCTCGAAGATCAGGGAAAGGATTTCGCGAAGTGGCTCCCTCTTCTTGGAGCTGCTCATTACACAAAATACTTGGCCACGTTGGCGACTCAATTCCTATTATTCACGAAGCCGGGGTGATTATGACCCGGAGGCGAACGTATAGCCAGGTATCATATATGATAGTCGACAGGTAAGAGCAAGAACGATTGCAAAATGCAAGAAAGCAGCTAGATCTAGGTAAATTAGGTCAATTGCAACCGATTGTCCTGGGTAAATAGACCAGCAAAGTGTATCAAGTTTGGATGTGGCTATCAGCGTGTTTATAGAGGTCGATTCTGTCCTAGAGCATCCAAGGCGGCATGTGTGCGCACATGCAGAAGATTCTGTGGCGTTTTATCAGTGGTGAGACTGGTCCATGTCAATCGAAAGATCGCACCTCGAGACTATATTTGCCTTTACGTCCAGCGGCATTGACTTCAAGTGGTTTTCCACTTAGCACCATATCAAACTGGGCTTTGGCACCCTCTTTGTCGCCGGAACGCGCTAGGAGCCGCCCGTACTCGAAATCTGCTTATGCTTTAGTCCATCTGACGACATGAATGCAGAAACAAAGAATGCGACCCACGGGCGTAGTAAACGATATAATGGTCTAGCTCGATCTTATGTCCGTCTTGGAACACTTCCTCGAATGCGGTTTTGGACGCGTGTTGAGCTACCTCAACAGAAACGGACACTTTTTCGCCTTCGTCCAGTTCGGCGTCAGGATCCTGAAGACGGAACGCATTAGCTCAAACCACTGCAAGCCTGATATGGTCGGTGTTCGATGGACATACTGGATAGGCTACGAAGCGCCAGCAAACGCCCTCCAAGAACCGCGTCAAGCAGAGATCGTCCCAATATCCCTCCCTGCCTTCCACCTTAGATTTCACTTTTCTGTTGTTCTTCTCAACCTTTTTGTTGTTATTTGCTCCATTTAAGTTTACGTCTCCACTGACGCCATTCATCTGCAGCAAACCTAGTTCTTCAAGTGCTCGATGAACATGAGGGATCATGCACTCGAGCACGAGCTGACGGGGAGCATGAGCAATAGCAGAAAATACGTAAGCGAGTTCAAGTGCTGGAAGTATGAGCCGGTTCTTTTGAGTCAAGTACTTTCGCGCCTTGCGAGCAGCGAATTTCTGTGGACAGAAACCATTCATGCATGATCAAACCACCAGGGTCAGCGAACAGACTTGAGCGCAAAAGGGTGCACTATCCTACCTCGAGAGGTATACTCTTCCCGGCGATGCGTTGCCTAAGTCCTGATACCTTTTCCATCAACTTCGCAGCGCCAGCGTGGTCACCGACTGTTGCTAGACAAGCCGCTTCTCCATACGCATAGATTGCTTTGGACCACTATTCGCGGGATCCGTTGAGCTCACTCACATGCACCCGAGTACTAAGATTGGACTTGCCGTAGCCTCGTCACTCAAACGGTTCCACCAATCTCTGCTAGCATCGATGTCCCACAATGCCAAATTGGCAATAGCACTCTCCCACCAGCTGATATGATGCATGTTACGGTATTGACTCTGCGCTTGCGCTGCTCGAGCATAGTATTCGAGAGCTCGCCGAGGTCGCGAACATACAAGCGCAAGGCGACCAGCGCCAAAGAGGAAGAACACACCTAGAACCAGGTTAGCAAATCCGCAAGGGTCTACGATAGCACCGAAAGCACCGTTGGGGAATCTCTCTAAATTCCATTCTACAATTCTCCGAGCCATGTTCACATCGATACCTTCAAAGGTATACGAAGATAATACGAGATGAAATATGAGTAAGGTCATGTCACAAATAGCACGACGGACACCCTCCGACTCTGGGTGTATATGAGCCCTGACATGATGGCGACGGAGAAAAAATCTTGGCCCACCTTGTGAAGTAACACTTCGTTCACCATGGGTGCTCCAACCACCTGCTCGATTGAGCATTCTCAAGCCCTCCATGCGGTCACCTCGATAGCCGAATAACTCAACTATAGTCAAGAGGCGCCCAGGCATCAAGGACAGGATGAGATGAGACAAACCGACTCCCAGATACACGCCGGAACGAAAATGTATGTCGATAGATGGGTCTTCGGACGAGCCATCCGATGCGTCATCGTTGGCATGGGCAGTAGCATATGCAGCGTCGGCAGATTCGAGGTATTTCCCAAGTTGTCGATATATTGATATCGTGGTGCGCATGTTCAAGCTGCAAACCGAGACACAAGTTAGATCCGGCACCTGATTCGCTTTCCTACTTGAACTGAAGAAATACCCACACTTCCTTGATGAATGCTAGCCAATCCCCAGAGTACACGATACCAAGCAAGCTCTACCGTGGCCGCATTAATGTCTGTGTAGGCAGGAAAGGTGACACGGTTACCTTTTCATACAAGCTCTCAGCATACACAAGCTCTGCGTGTCTCTCGACCGGTGTCATTTGTGCGACCAATTCTATCCCTGAATTGCTCAATCCGGGAACAATATAACCTGCAATGCGGCCAGCCAACGATGGTGCGGGTTTACGGTGGGCGGAGGCGATGGAGTTTCCGTGTCTTGTATGATTTATAGCTGAAAGCAAGTCCTAACCGCAATTTGCATGTTACCGCCCATGATATGCGGGGATGACGATGTCCACGTACCTTGTCTTCGAAGGACATGAGACCCTTGACACACTGAATGAGTCCATAACCCGTCGCAAAGTACAATCTCTCCCTGAAAAGTTTTTCAGTTGCATGGGTCAACAACCTATTGTAGAGACACACTTGTTTGGGTCGATACGATTGCAATACTCCTCAGCCTCGAGCATGCGGGAGTGAAGGAACTCATGGAGTGCCCAGTGAATTCCCGGAACGTCGTCCAAGGCATCATCAGGGTTGTAAGCTTTTGGAACGAATGGCGGTGAGCGGTTCATGGCTGCTGGAAACGAACAATTCGCGGTGGACATTGAGTGCAGTGATGCGTGTGTTACATCCGAACACCCCGGGCAGTTTTCGAGTTGCCGTCCGTAGTTCGGCGCCCGCGTTATTGAGTTGGCGAGCACACGACGTTGAGAGCAATGACGAGCAGGTTTATGAGCTTGAAGGGGTTCGATGGGGATGGGCTTAGAGCTGGTGCGATCGGATATGTCCATTCATGACGAATTGATGACCAACGTCCTTCTTGTCATCGCCACTTCAAATATATCTGAAACGGCTTGTCAGTGTATCCAGAGCAAGTCATGACTAGTCCATATTGTGTTCGTGACGGCTTCCAGTAAATATTTTCCCCTAATCTCTGGACGCCACTGTGACCCAGTCTATTGACCGTGGCCAACACTGCCCGCGGATCGCAGTAGTCATCGTGTTTTGCGGGCGCATGTGGTGCTCAGGGCCTTATAGGAACAATACTGGTCCTTTGCTTCGCCCCGCGACACTATCATGCTGTTTCCTTCAACCAGGATCAGGTAATGAAAACCGCATCGGTGCCTTTCGAGTAGATCCGGGAATGCAGGGCTATTCTCAATCGGCGGGCCCGCGGACAAGCCCAATGTTTGCCCCCACCAGTGCGCATCAATGTAAGGCCCTTTCTCACCAATTTTTTATCTTCCACCTGCCGTGCTGTCCCTGCTGAGCAATCTCCCCGTTAGGCTCTTCGAGGATGTCCGCAAGCCAAGCATGCTCTCCCCAAGCATGTGCCAAGGAGGCAACTCATCCACCTTTAGTGCGTGGGGCTCAAGCCGGTTACGCGTATCTTCATGGGGTGTACGTGTGCTGACTTGGACCTGTTACAACAAATAACCGGAGTTCCACAACCCCATGGGTTTATAACAGAATTTGAAATCACCGCGGATGGAAAAAAATGATATCGGAAGTCAACGACATTCTGTTACATTGAACTTTAGTTCTCTGTCCCATTACCATGGCTGTCATGATGCCTTGGAGCATGAAATCGATACGGCATTATATCGAGGGAGAGGGAAGTAATGTGCGTGTTCCGATTTGCCGTTAAATGTGCTGCAGTTCGCACCGTCTACCCCACTTTATCTCCCGTGATTATTTTTCGGTGACTTAGAGGGAATAGTGTCCGCTGATGCCTTTGTCGATGTTTTGCTGCGAAATGCAACCCAAGTGGGGCAGTAGGAAGTTCGGATACTGAAGACGGTGTTACTCTTGACAGCATAGTGTTACCTCGTCCCACGTCTCACCTCCCGGTCACTTGTCAATATTCCAATCATAGTAGGCCTCTACCCTTCAGAGGAGCCTTGACAGACAGGTACGTATCGAGTTCGTGACCAATAGCATCACACCTTTTGGTGGTCATCGCAAGCACGATGTCGTGCGATCAATTGTTGTTGTGGCCCAACCACTGGTTCACATACATTTTGTGTCACATAGACTATGCTGGCTTGGGCTCGGAAACGTTGCATGTGGGTTTTTCTCGGGTCTTGTTTTTCCCGTCGACTTACTTTGATGATCCTGCTGACTGTGTATGATGTGAAACCCACTCTTGAGCACCTGTCATCAGTTCACAATGCTGTTGCGCCGCCGTGAGGCGATAAGCCCATTTTTATCACAAGAAGGATCCATGTTGACGGATCTGGAGTGTCAACAAAGGTAACGCATGAACAATGTTTTTCCGGTAGGGTTTACCACTGATGGTGGCGTTCGATTCATCCCTTGTATCTAGGCTAGGTCACGAACTTGAATGCTTCCTGTACCGAAAGATACAGGAAATCACGAGCGTTCTCCTGTTTCCTTCCTCGGAAGCGGATATACAAGTCTGCTGATCAGACGAATGTATCAAATGTCGAGGGACACCAAGTTACGAATGATCGATGCTTCGTCCACTCTACTGGTTCAGGGGAAGCACCCATTCGACGTAACCTTCTCTCACGTGTGGCAGTAGAAACAGAATTAGAGTCGGATCCAGAAGACAGGTATGGCGCTCGGTAAGTCTCATGGTTTTGACTGTGACTTTTGACGGCCGCCGAAACCAGCTGACTCGAGAGTGGGTAGGATTGCAGGAAAATGACATGTACGAGGCAAGCATTGGATCAAATTTTTGAAAGCATATGCGTTGCGTGCGTCTTGTTCAAACCCACACCGAGTCATGGCTTTGACTCGTTCTTCCGCCCTTTCGGCACGGAAGAAACTCGGAGTCCATTTATCACGCGGTCACAACAGCATGTTTTCGATGACGCTTTTGGACAATTCCCGAGCGCTGATTGGCTGACCCTGTTGCCCAAAGGAGAAATCTGTGTTCTGTTTACTCGGCTAACAGTTCGACGTCGGTCTGTCTCGCTTCGCGCTTCGTCCTTGCCCAAAAAGGCGGAACCGTCTCCTTGGCCGGGATCAGAACGGAAGGGTGTCGCTCCGTCTTGCTTCGCTCGATTGAGAAAGTATTTTGCATCTTTGAATCAGATACTTTTTTAGATCATCCTTTGGACTTGGATATACTCGAACATCTTTTCTCGGACATGATTGTTATCTGCATTTCAAACTAGCGATGTTTTGGGAGACCTATCTTGCCACACAGATTTGCCATGCGGTGAGCCGTGTCACTGCAATAGGATCATGGTGAGAAAATCCACACTGGCGGAAGGTAGAACATAGATGTATATGGAAACGATGAACTCGGAGAAACCAAAATTATTTGCGGAAACACCAGCGGTGGTATTTACCCTGGGTAGCGACGAGTCCAAAGAATAACCTGGTCCTCCTGCGCGAAGATTCCCAGCCGGGACATCAATTTGTGGCGTTTCAGGTTCCACGGTCAAGTGTGAGGCCACTATCCCATACATCTGGGGAATGTCAAAGTCAGGTGAATCAAGACCGTCAAAGTGCTATTCAGCGCGATAAGGGGTATGATTACACGAAATGCAGGTATCTTCAAATGCTAAAAGATGTATGATATTGTGATGTTTCCGATTTGCAATAGAAGAAATCACTCGGTATGCTTGTCCTTGTCTCCTTTGTGTGTTTGTGCATTCACGGCGCTGAGATAAGTGTCTATCGAACACGGTGAGAGCGTCGTTCCTAAACTTCCGAGACACTTACTCCAAAACAAGCTCACAACGCAGACAACCCCAAAACGGAGGTGATGAGGCACAATCGCAAAATTGACGATCTGCGTCGGAATGAAGACACCCCTAAAACATGAAATAAAGCAAGGTAGTGAAATGGTGGCCGCTTCCCTCACCAGTTACGTATCAGTGTAGGCTGGTAGTTCTGGAGGCAACATGAGTGGAGTAAGGCAAGTGACAGAATATGGACTATAGCCTACCTCACCGATACGTTCTACCGCACCGGATGTACCCTTTCCCTCCATGAGGCTCATTGTGCCAAAGAAAAAACCCACGGCAACTGCGGAGGTGAATATGTGCAACAATGTGTTGTAATAGATCGTACCCGGTGTAAACAGAGCTTGGTCAAGCCATACCTGATCTCGTATGCGTTAGTTCCACGATACAGGACGATGTCAAGTAAAACGCACACGATATATCACACCCCGCGTGGGACTTGCGAACTTGATGCGGTTGAGAAGTTGGTACCATTTTGTGACCGCAGGGCCAAAGAGAGCACCTGCTAGGCGTTTCAGTTTCATAATATTCGTCAAAAGAAATAGTGTAGCCACCTCCATAAAGGGTCAGTCGAGCAGTCCGCATGTACTAGATCCGTTGTTCGTGTTAAGCTCTAGTCGCGATGACAGTAACGCACGTCATGGTTTTTCCCTTGTTGTTCAATGGCCTGCTGCGCAATTACATCACCTGTACCAAAGAGAAGAGCTGCAGTTGCGGATTGCACGATCAAAGGGCGTTGAACCAAGGCTGCACTAGCAATGTGAGCGCGGACATGATTGAGTAAATTGAGAGTCAGTGGTGAGAGCCGGTGACATACTTGTAAATCCGAAAGAAAGAAGCCATATTATAGAGCGCTTTTTCTTGAATGCGATTTGATAAAACTTGCTTGAAAAACACGCCTTGGACGATTTAGACCAGAATACACGTACTACACCAAATGTGGGAGGCGATGGTGTAATCATGTGGAGTTGGCATTCGCGGCAAACCTGTGAAGTTGATGCTTATCTTAATATCTCTAACACTTATCCATGTGCATGCAACAGTGCAAGGGCTGCAAATATAATTATCTGAGGCCTCTTACCCAGTGGTTCGAGCCTAATCTATCTAGAATACACATATCATCGCTAGTTGGTGACTTGGTGTTGCTCAAGCAAAGTTGACGACGAATTCGCTAGCAGTCCAGGTGAAGCTTTTTCATCAGGAAAGAGGGATTTTACTCGAGATGTTGTTGTGGATTGAGCTACTACGATGCTCATCTTTCATAGTACCTATCATGGTGAGTACTCGAGTACTTGAGTGCTATCATTAGTATACTTGGAAACCCGCAGAGATGAGACATGGCATTGCCGTGTCGACACATTACCGCCACTTGCGACAGGGCGGCATTAGTCAAGTTTGAGCCCAAGACCCCGCCCAGTGGGGCAGTCATCGTGTGACCTGAATCACGCCTGATATGATGATGTGCCTCTCACTCGTCTTGTCATTGATTGCGTGCTATGCTGTAAATGATGATATTGATCTGAGCCAGACTCCTTTTAGCGTTTTCAGCCCACGATGTCGTTAAAAAAGACATTCTAACAAGTCAATATTAGCAGGAGGTGATATCGTAGTGAGTTTGTCGTGTTGTTCATGCCGTCTGCCACACACTGGCACTATCAGTGAATAACCTGACAGGCTGTCACACAGCATTGGAGCGGAGGTTTTTTCTCCGTCTTTTCCGGTATCGACGACCTGTAGGTATGTACACCGTCTTCCTGCGACCATCAAGCCCGTTATGAATGAATACGTGAGAGCACAGTGGGTGAGTGTATTCGAATCTTGACCTATTTCCGTCGGTTGCAAGGACAAGTGCCTGGCAGCATATGGCTATCATGGGAAAAGGTGAATCCGAACAATTGGTCGGGCTTGGGCCAAGCAGCCATATTGCCAAGATTTTTTCGTTGATAGCGATGTTTTTGTTTACAGCAGTGAGAACTTATCCCATGCTCGGTTGAACACCGAATGTGAATCTACTGTGTTTTACAGTATGTACACTGTTACTTCAATGAACGGGAAGATCGAAGAAGTAGTGGCTTTCTGAACTACAATTCATCATTTCTATGCAGGCACATATGCCGATTAAGCAACACGCATCGTATGAGTACGTCCATGCACCGCAAACAGGTGCTTCTGGATGAACACAGACAAATCGATTCGGAAATTGGAATTACATAAAAGAAAGTTTGTCACCAAATGCGTGTTCAGCAGTGGGACAACCGGGCCATGCCCTCCTTGAAGTCATCTTCACCTGTCTGTTCCATTGGTGAACTCCAACGTCACCGCTGTTATATAGACAGTCTGAGGAGTGGCCGTGCTCGCTTGCAGCTCTGTACTGGTTGTGTCAGATATCTGATCAATCAAGAGTCCTTCCCCGCACCGTGAGAGTCGGGGACGGGGACACACGACTTGAAACAAAGTACGGCTTGTTCCTGATCGAGCCCGCGAGTCTGTTAGGGGAGGCACCTCCTCGTAAATACTGGAGAATTGTCAGAAATGTGCTGGCTGCACTTGACACACATTGGGGAAAGGTGTTGCTTATGTCGACTTGTGAGACTCTAAATTCCGCACCGACGTTCAGTGTTGATACCCCAAGGCGTATTCTCACATACAGAATCACCGCTGAGTAGTCATGACCGAATTCGACAGATAACGCTCCACTTCTCGCGCCAAGCACGATTGCGAAACGGACGGAGATGAATAAGAGCATTGAGGCAACTCGTGGTTGCATTAGTCTTCCACTTTCCATCGCTGTTTAATCCATTAACGGGAACGTGACAATCGGTTTGGTACGGCACCGAATTCGTGTTTTTTTGTGCTGTATCGGGGTGCAACAGTATGCGGGAGGATGATCGTGCAGTAGGGGTCCCCTGTCCCCTGTCCCCTGTCCCCTCCGCTCCTCCTTCCATGCGAATGCCCCGGTCCGCCGTTTTGGACGCGAGAGACTCCAAGTCACAGTGGCATCAAGTTAAAGCGAGTGAATAGAAAGTACTCATTGTCAAGTCTGAATCCCTTGTTGCTCGTGACTGTTGAACAGCCTTAGTTTTGATAGCAAGAATGTCAACGTACGCTTTAGGAGCCATGGCGTGACCTGGGAAATTGTGACTACAGCTGGGCATTTATGGTCCATTGCCCTCCATAATGACCACTGGTAACCCAACAACGATAGGTTGTAGGCCGAGCACATACGAGTTGAAGCGGAGCAGACTGAACTGTTGTCGAAGTGGAACTGGCACTTGTTCGGGTTAATTCGAGTGCTCAATGAGACGGGATGGTTTGATAGGGTAATACTGGTTGCTAGGAGAGTGGTGAACTGAACCGGTCATAGTTGGGTCATTGCACACCAATTCTGCAAGTGCCGGATGTCCTCGGGTTACCTCGGCCCTCTGGCCTCTGGCGAACGACATCACCACTATTAGCCAGGGCCTGTACCTGTACAAAAACGATACAATCTGGAGCCTGAGGTACGCGCTATCGTTCAAGACTGCACCCTTACCGGTCACACCCGTGTCCAAAAACCCATGGTTTCACGAGCACACGTGTGCAACCCACCGGTACCGAGAATTGTTCAATCGCCTGAAGCTCTTGATTATGATTCATGCACTGGCAGGTGATACGGATCAGGCGTATTTGAGGTAATGTTCTCCCAGGATCAACTGTTTTCCGGGTCCTAGGACATCTTCGGAGACTCCTTTTGTCGTGTTGAGAAATGTCTGAGAGGAAATCACCTTGATAGACTATTGCTATTCAAGAGGGAATGGAAACGGTGAGATCGCATGAGAGCAACACGGAGTGAGACTCTGGGTATATTCCGGATGGCTGGGTCAAGCTGCCCGTTCGACGGAAAACTTCATCCAAGTTTGGTACTAGTGATGGTTATCGTGGACGTGGCAATTTTGCGTGGACACAGGTATCAAGAGAAGAAAGTGCCAAGTGAGGGTAGTCATTGAAGATACAGCATGACACTACATGCTTCATAAAATCTAACAACCCCGCATTTTTTCATCTCTATGGTATGTAATATTGCACGGAGAAAAGCGACCTGCTACACACTGACTCAAGCACCTGCAGTCCGTGCTGGGTTCTTGACTTCAGTCTTTCATGCTATTACCAGCCATTCCCGCGATGATTTTCTCGATGATCCCCTCAAAAATTTCCCAAGATAATCGGCATCTATACCACTACTTGGGATGGTGGCGACTTCCTGCGCTACGACGACAACACCCGTGTTGGATCATGTGGACATTGAAGCTTCGAAGGACATTCAGATCGGATCGTCTCTACTCAAACGGGCGCACTCTGCTATCCTGGATGGTGGATATAAAGCCTTGAAGATGGAGATGCACCAGGCAACCCGTTTCGAGGCTCAGTGGCATCGTCTCCGTTTTCATCCTCCAGTAACTCATCTACCATGTCCTCCAACTCAGTCGAAAAGGAAACCAGGGACAACTACTATGTCCAGACCGTCAGCATGGAAAATGCACCTCCCCCACCACAGATGGCACCATACCAAAGGACATACGCCAACCCAGTACGTGACGTCTATTCTGTGGACGTCTTCAGCTCGTTCTCAACCGAGCGATCTTATAGGCACCTCTGGGCATGCTTGCCTACGGGACGGTTATTTTGTGCTCATCCATTCTGACTCTCGGTGCCGGCAATGTCCACACACCCAACTTGGTTCTTGTCTTCGCGTGCTTGTATGCATTGATTGAGCCGTATCATTTTTACTCGAAAACTTATCTCTTGATAGCTACGGGGGTATCTCACAAACGCTCGTTGGCATGTGGGAAATGTTCCTGGGGTAGGTCCTACGAGGTCATCGTCATCCCCGAAGATTGAGCTGACGGTTTGTTAAACAGTAACACCTTCAGCGCGTAAGTTGACGGTCCGGTAACTTTATGGTCATGCACAATAACTTGCTTTCAGTACTGTCTTTACTACTTATGGGGGTTTCAACTTCAGTTATGGTGCTCTCTACCTGCCACAGATCGGCATAGCGTAGGTTTCATCGATCTATTGCGGTTGCACGGCTCGCTGACGAGGATCACAGTGCCGCATATAGCGTCGATGGTGTCCCGACGGAAGAGTTTTACCACGCGATTGGTATTTATCTCTCAATCTGGTGGTATGTATAGCTTCTGTTAATAAAGAAAAATATTCACGTTTATGATACAGCTTGATTACTTTCCTTTTTGCGTAAGTTGGATGGTCGCAACTCCCGTGATTTTGTTCGAGGTTGACAATGTTGACAGCATTGGTGCATTGCGTACCACCCTTCCGATCGTCTGTACGCTCGGCTTCACTGTCGTTTCTCTTGGTTGCCTCGCCGGCAATGCTTTCACTGGTGAGGATCTAGTTTTCTACATTATTGGACAACCTATACAACTGCTCCAAATAATAGGTAATACCCACCTCGCAACAGTTGGTGGTGCCTTTGGTGTCATTGCTGCATTCGGCGCGTACTATGGTACAATGTCTATGTTCTGGACCCAGACCACAACCTTCTCCTTCATTCGCTTACCGCCTCTTGTCACGGCTCCTTCGAATGTCTAGGAGAGAATGCTTCACGCGGAGTTTTGTATTGTAGGAAAGGTTTCGGGGTCATTTGTGTCGGAAGGATCTCATATGCATAGACCTTTGCTGCCAGGTCAGCAGGGGAATCTCCATGATTACTGTCGTCAACTACGTCTTTGTTTGTATAATCAAATTTGTTTTCCAACGCCTCTAAATAATGACGAACATGATTATTAAACGCGTATTCAACAAAGCCGGTCTGAAACCAGAAATCCAGCTATCGGGTCCGACAGTCCGATAGCGTTGTGTGGCACGTGTCGGGTAATTGATCGGGTACGAAAAAGGCAAATGACAATGAAAGAACGTTGGCGAGTTTCTGCGGAGGAAAGCAACCGACACGACGACGTCTGCGGCTCTTCCGACACCGTGAAGCTGGCCTTCTCCCAGGCCTGCATGTTCCCCTTTCCACGCAGCCTCCCCTTCCTCCCTCTCTGATCCTGGAGTTTTGTCCGCTTCAACATGGCCGAACACTCCGTTCAACGTTCAGCGTCACAGGCCTCCATACCGGTCGTTACGCCCCGCCCTTCTCGTAGCTCCGTTTCGTCTACTTTTCCTCTTTCTCAAACATCTCTTGCATCCCAGCTTCGTCGCACGTCAGAAAGTACCACCCAGCCCGCCACCGCTTCCACCGTGACTCTGCCACAGACCCCCGTTTCTTCCTTGCCATCTTTTCGTTCAATTCGTAACTTGCTCCCTTTTGCACCAGCCAAAACACCCAGCTCACCAGCGAGTCCACCCCATACACCGAAACCATCCTTTGTCAGTTTCGGGTCTCTGCGACGAATAACACATGACAGAAAGAGCTCTGTCAATCACTCACGTCGACATGAGGTGGACACCCCGGTCATCGCAATCGCGAGACCTAGCCAAACCTTTGAGGAGGAAATGATGGACCGAAAACGAAGTCGCGACATCAACAGGTCCACCTCGGACCCGAGTCCTTTGTCACGAACGAGCGACGACCGCTACGGTATTTCCTCTCAAACTGTTCAGAGACTCGTTTTCTGATAGGAATGCAGTCCTACCTTTGCCCTCGTCTGGACCACCACTGGGTGCTGACCTTTCCACCATCATCGAGGCTGAAAACTCGGGAATCTCGAAGTACATACCACATCTCGGGGACACCACGCATGCAGACGGTGACGATGATACGCCTACGTCACCATTCAATCTCGAACGCATTGATAGGAGTCGACTTCCTTCTCCTGACTCGAGAGCAGCATCCGTTCTCGATTTGTCGACCTCCAAGCTGGCCGCCGAGGTGATGCATGCATTAAAGGTCGAGGACGCTACCACTGGCAGCGAATGGCTGAAAGGCGTGGATGGTATCGTGGTGGAGGAAGCTACAGATGATCCTGAGCCACTTTCCGGTGTTCCAGGAAATGCAGCGCATGGTGACGAAGATCTCGATGCTGCGCTCGACTTTGGTGCACTAGACCCGGACCTTGCTGAGCTTCTAAGCCCAAACAAGATCAGTGGCAAATCTCCAAGTTCAAATCCTGTCGTCAGTCGTATCCCATCCCGAGCGCATTCGCGAAGCCCCAGCTACCCTGCTGCTTCGACGTCTTCGCTGCACCCACCAAACGGCGACGACATGGTCTCCGCGCGAACCTCCCCCCGCCTAGGCACCGTTGCCCCTCCACCAGCCCCTCACGCTATTGTGCACTCGTCACCCACAAGGCGTTCCTTCTCCATGTCCCGTGCAAACCCTACACGGGGCCCACCCTCCTCACTCCCACGTCTCACGCGTTCGGTGACAACTGCACCTCCTAGTGCGAGTGACTCGTCGGACGCGTCGTCGACTCCTTCAGGTATGCGTGGTCCGTCAAAAAGGCGACATCAACCGCCGTCGCCGCTGTCATCTCAAACAAACTCTTCCCAAGTACCCTCGCCCGCAAGCTCCCATGGATCGACAGATATGCCATCCCGAAGATTCGTTGGTTCCCGTTTCGCTACATCCCAACGACATGTATCATCCTATGCCCCGGGTAATTCTCGCCTTACGGATCCGTCTCACGGGCTTCTGCCATCCACGATTCAGACTGAAAATACTTCGTCGTCCCAATTCTCGCCTCGTTCTGCTTCAGACCCCCCACGCCAACCCAGCTCTCGCCCGAGCCTTGAACTCGGCGGTACATTAGAAGTCAACAAACGGCAACGGCCTCATCTTTTCTATAATCGGAGACGAAGCATGAGCGTCGAGGACACACCACTGTCTCCTACATCGGGCTCAGCGTCTCCGATACGGCCTTCGTCTTCGCTGTCCAACAGACCTCCTGTTATGGAGTGGCTTGGACCTAGGACGGTCAAAGCATTCGCTGCAGCTGGCCTACTAGATGGTGACAGAGACGGACCTAATACACATGTTTCGGGACCTAGCAAATATGCTTCTCTCCGGGTTCACTGTGAACGAGAAGACCGTTCCGCGCCTTCCAGGTTGGCATTTTCGGAGGCTGCGTCAACATCCTCTTGGGGACGTAGTGGTAGTGTCTCTCGTATGACACCCTCAGAAGGCGGCGTCGTATGGGGTAGCCCGACGTTCTCTGGGCCCCGTACGACGTTCTCTGGGTCGACTGCGCCAACGTCGATATCTGCCACCTCCTCTCAGCAAGCCGCGATCCAAGTGATGAAGGAGAAGCATGACCTCGAAACCGAGGCGCTACTTTCTGCACTCTCTGATTCACAGAGGACGACCAAGACACTTCGGGAGGAGAATCTCCAGCTTCGGGATCGCATTCGCGAACTTGAGGACGAACTGGACGAGATGCGGACTCAAATCCACCGGTTAGCTTCTGGCATACTGCCACCGCGTGCGCCACACCCTAGTGCCTTCTCCAGGTCCCCCCACGATCGGCCAGCACTTTTGCCTTCCCCGTTGACAGCTCCACGTCGACCGATGATTCCCCGCTCGCTATCGCATGCGCACACGAATGGGCTTTCGGTGTCCGCTGTGGACAGTCCTCGATCATCACGTGCGGCATCGCCTTCTCGTGGTGACTCACCTGTGCCAGTGCCAGTGGCAGCACCACGTCCCCGTCGACGGCGCGCAAGCACGTCGTCGTCCGTGTTCCCAAACCTGCCGCAGAATATGTCGTTGCTCATGCATGAAGAATCCATGCACGATCGTCCCGGACTGTCATCTGCGCCTCCATCCCCTCCCTCGCCGATGCGTAGTCTTCCACAGCGTTCTAGCCTGTGTAACGGGAGCCACAACAACATCAACGGCGGACATGGACACGTCGCCCACGCCCTCGCTCATGCTCACGCCTACCATGTGTCCACCCTGTCATCCGGAACCGGGAACATCTCGCCAACGATCGCCAGTTTCTCCATGACGGAGATTCCAGGGTCCCCGTCGAGCCTCCAACTCCGACCCGAACACGAGTTGCATCTTGGCGATATGGCAAGTCTAAGCCTCTATGCTATGAGTGATGAAGAGCTATGATTCCCTATGCTGATTCTTTCTTTTTCGTCTTCACCTCCTTTTTGGTTTTTTGCTCTCAGCTTTCCGCCCTCAATTCTTTGGGTGTTCTCTTGCCCTCTGTGCTCGCCTCTTTCGGTTTGGCGTCACGTTCAATGCCCGCATCTCCCCCAAAAGACTCCTTTTGTGCAGTACATACCTTTCGTCCTTCGTCTTCAACCCTCTTGACTGTTTTTTTCTATGTTATTCCTATCCTAGGCTCGCGCTAGATGTACATCACACCTATTTCAGACAACTTTTTCGCATATTCTCCATCTGTTTTACAGTACATACCCTCTTCATCAATGCGCCCCTTGGGGATGAGCCCAAGTCGAATACATGTGATTATAGCCACGTAGTGCAGGAAAAGAAACCATGGTCCCATTGAACCTACAATTGACCACCTCCTTTCTATCGTTCAACAGCGTTGAAGCCTGAGAGCGCGACGCGATGCTAGGAAAAACGTTTTAGCAAGGACCCGCCACGGTGTTTACTCAACACGCCGCAAACTTGGATTGCATCCGCAACCGCCCACCGATACGATAAAAGATGAATCTGGACAAGGGGGGCGCCATGTTACGTCAGTTTGGTTCGTCCCATGAAACAAATCGAACCCACGGTAATGGGGCCATGATCGTCGTGAGACCTGCCAACAACGCCGTCGCCCCGACGGTCCCTAACCGGTCATACATAGCACCCGCGAACAGGGGAAACGCAGCTGCAAATGCGGATCTGAGCGCACTGTTGCTCGCCATGGCTGATGCTGCGATCGGACGGTACGCAGTCACCAGATACGTGAACGTGGACATGAACACAAAGTAGATGCCGGACCCGAATGGGATGGAGGCGATGATAGGTGCGATCCAGTGTACCTGAGGGTATGTGGTGAATGCGAGCCAGAAGAGGCCTGAAAGAGACGGAAGGCAGGGGTGTAAGTGCGGACCGCCCAAGTCAACAAGTGGACTGATTGGGACGCACTGATTGGGACGAGGATGCCGCCAACTTGACCCATGATAAGTCGGACTTCTGGTGGCGGGTTACCATCGTGTTTGATGGCTTCTTGAGCAAAGAGTCTGAGGCTCCTTAAGCAGTTTTCACAGCATTTTGGAGATAAAGACCTACTTATTCCAGAACGGCTGTGTGGAGATGGCAGCGAACATGCCTATCCCTATTCCAAGGAAGGTGAGACCAGTCATTTGGTCGCTGAAGTGATGGACATCCTGAAATATCACTGGAAATGCCTGAAATGCGAGATAGAGAATGCCAAGGATGAGTGCATTCCTTGACAAGAGAAATCAACGTATATCGCGGATCAGTCAGGCTCAGCTTCATACCACGTATCCAACAATAGAGCCATTCGATCAAACAACAAAAGTTCTGTGATACGTGAGTTCAAAATCTGATACGGTGGAATCGTACAAAACATACGAAATGGCCGGTAGCAGCTGATCAGGATAGACTGCGCCAAGTTTCCTTGGACCTTGTCCAGAGGGGCATAATAGTTGGTGTCTCCTGTGACCATGCGTAGCCTACGAAAGCGTCAGCAGACGAACACCCCGGCGGGTTGGAGGGTTACCTTGTCGCCTTCTTCTTCAATATAACAGGAGCAAACGTTTCTGGGACAAACTAAAGGATAGAATGGCATCGAGAATCATATCGGATGTCGAGTGGTATCACTAGTATGCTTTACCAGAAAGAGCAGAACATTTTCGGCAAAGATCCAGCACAGCAAGACCCAGTACGTCCATCTCCAGGTCACATTCTAAGCGGGGCGGGGATCAAATAAGGTCAGACAACAAGAATCCACGGTGAACTCACTTGATTTACGAATCTATGAAAGGGAGTCAGAAAAGATGCGGGACCCTGAAGTGTAGATATCGTGGACATACCCTGCGATCAAGGGACCAGCCACAGGACCAATGAAAGGGGACCTTATCTCGCCACTGAGCACGACAGCATGGGAAAATCCAGTGCACTTACATAGTGTAGACCGCCATTGGACTAGAAATTAGCGTGGGTGCGCCGAGGAACCATGCAAGACTCACTTTGCCACACTGGAGTTGGGGAACATGTCACTGACACTACCTCCAGCGACGCTCAGGAATGCGGCGCCACAGAAACCTGTGATCAGCCTGAAAAAGAGAAATATACCTGTGTTTCATGAGCAGGACTATGACGTTGAATCTGCCATCTACCAACCTATATTCGGAGCGAATGCTACTGGAAAAGTGAAGATGAAAAACAGGATGTATGAAATCCGATATATGATATTTCGGCCTGGACACAATAGAGTGTGTGGCAAGCATTCGGGCGTCAAACTCATGGCGTACCATACACCTCGGATAGAGGACCAACGAGCAGTGGACCGGCACCAAGCCCAGAAACATATAAACTGACACCAAGGATTGTTACATCGTGCGATGTATGGAAAGTTTGAGCAGAGCCTGCTTCTGTGAAGGCAGCCTAGCAGAGTTATTGAAATGAGAGAAAAGACAGGTGGAAGAAATACGAACTACAGAAGACGCAAAAGTGACACAAAGAGAAGCCGAGCTGATGACAAGGACAGCAACCCACCGCCTGAGGGTGGACATGCACTGCGGGTTGTCTTCGGGGTCCAATGTAATGAGGTATCGGTCGATGGCTTTCTCAGAGGACTGCCTGGTCTCTGCTGCATCCTCAACAGTGGGGTCAAGCGTTGAAGTTCTCGTAGACATCATCAGTGTTGGCGTCACGGCACTGGGGAGGGTGGAAGCCGTGCAATAGATGGAAAGGGAACAGAGAACGATGTGAATGCGGATCGACCTCAAGTAATGCACTAGTCAAAGGGAGTCATTAATAGCATCGGGCCTGGGAGTAATGGGTTCCAAGTTAACACGGCCCCTCTGCCGACGAGGAAGGTCGTGTTTCAGTCTTTGAAATCCACTATACCTTTGCCTAGTGCTGAAAAAAAGTGTCGGTCAGTCCTCTAGGTCAGCCATTAGGCCAGGAGTAACGTGGTTCCGGGAAGGCTTACCAATGCATCACACATATGCCCCACATGGGTAGCCGTTATCAATATGTATTATTAGCAGTAATCCTCATGCATACGTACAAAATAAGCTGCACTCGTGGTGGACAGAATTTGCATTACTGGTAGTTACCAGGGCGGATGTCCGCATTATCGCTGAGGCCACTCCAACCACACTCCCCAAGTGGAGAGCACACGTTCCACGAGATCAAATTGTGGCAGCTTGACTGAAAAAAGAAGGGCTCACACTTTCATAGGATGAAGTGACGTTGAGATTTGGCCTCCTGACTCGCACAGCTCTAGCAGTCCGATTGCTGCCGGTTACTGTTTTGTCTAAGGTCAAGACTTGCGTCAATATGATGTGTACGAGAATAGCACGCGGGCCAATGACACCGTGCCTAGTCATGCATGATAAGGCCAAGTTAGATAGACTTCAAGTTGAGCGCTGAGCCGTTCCCGAGTCGACCGACAGTGGTCGGATCTTGCTAGGCATAGCCGCTGACTAATCACATGCCTGAGGAACTGCAACACCCGGATCTTCCGTTGCGCATATTTGCTCCGCGGTAAGTATCTTTGGAAAAACCAGTCACCGCAAAAATCACTCCTGGACCGGTCAATAAATACATCGCCAATCGATAAGCACCAGACTCCCAACGTCACTCCATGTCGCTGGGACGACCAGCTCAGTTGGTCGCTCGCGATGTGCATGTGCCCGTTTTTCTCGTGTCCGGTGATCAGACGAGTAGCCTGCATTCCCCAAGTCATCAATCATCTGTTGAGTCATTGGCCCTGACAGTCATGCAATTGTCGGATTTGCCCGGTTGCGAGCTCAGCTTGAACCATACGGCAGTTTAATTCCTTTTCCATCGAGCAACAGTACGTCGTGACCCTCGCCTTTTTATATGGTCCCCGACGAAGCACTGCCATCCCACGATACATTGACACCTTGTTATCAGGCACTTGAAGCGGCTCAAGGGGAGCACATCGGGAAGCCGTGCGTCTCAACTGAGCGCCATTAGTACGTCCCAAATGCGTTGGAAACCCGTATCAGAATGTGGTCGAATTTTCTGATTTTGATACTGATACACTGTGCGTCACACTCCCCAACACTCGATGCTATTAGCAGCTTTGTCGAATGGGAATTCACCATCCCAGATCTCAACATCCCTCGCACTTTCTTCCACACCTGTCCACAATTTGCCTATCGTCTCCCGTGCCGCGGCAATGTCGTTCACACGTCCTCCCTCGAGCTCTTCTTTGCAACTCTGGTGACCTTGATGAGCAAATTCAACACCCCATACCGTATCTTGAATCCCACCTGGATGGCTTGGCAAATGTCTGTATCGATGACTGCCAGGATATTCGCCATAGAGCCCTCCGTTTCCCACCTCAGTCCAACTGTCGCTTGCACCGCTGACGAGAGCAAGCTGAGGCTGGCAAATCCCATGCCAGCGCCGTACAACGAGCGAGCTCGTGCAAGGACATTTTCCAGCTCGGGAGTAGGAACTACATGGATCCCATCTAGACCAGTAGCGAATAAGCCGTTGGTAGTTGCTATCCGTTTTGCGTTGGTCTGGCGGAGTCTAGTGCGAGCAGCTGCTGTGAAGGAAGCAGCAAGGCTGGGGGTACCAGTTGCAAGCAGAGTCCTTGTGATAGCACGGAGACTATCAAGGATGTGAGTGCACGTGTCATTGTTCGGATGTCAACAAGATACTCGCTCTTCGATGGTAGCATTGGCTATCAGAGTGTCTACCTGTGGCATGTAGCAGTGTGACGATCTCGACGAGAGAGCAGCATGGGAACATACCATGAGATTCCTGGAGAACAGGCATGCCGGTTAACCTTAGTGTGTATAGGAGAGAGTGGTCACGCACACATGTCCCAGGGTCTTTCCATTGTCTTGTGGGTGAGAAGTAATTTGGGCGGGCATCTTGGAAAGCCTATGGAGCGATGGCTTGGAGTGCGGGTTATAAGAAGGCCCATAACGCCCGTAGCCTGATTTATTTGACACCCAGTGCCTCGGATTCGGATATCACCTGGTTGGAGCCTTCTTCCCGTTGTCAGGAAAAAACCAAAAAAAACTATTTCCAGGTAAGCGTAGATCACCGTCAGATCAATCGACTTGGACAGCCTAACTGCGGCTGGAAGTTTCGAGACAGACCCATTTACACATGGATCATGATCATGTCATGCGGTCAGCACGCTATTCACCGAAGGTACCACCCATTTGAAACGGACAATTTCTTTCCAGGCCTGGGTCCTTTCAGAGTGTGTTTCAGACCGAGCCTACGGATTCTGCGCTCCGAGTCGGAACAGTTGCCGTTCGGTGACCCATCAGCCAACATAGGTATAGACGCCCTCCGCGCAAAACTTTTTAGGACGGAGTTTGATCAAGATCCAATAAAAAGGCCTCTTTGAACCTGCATATTTCTCTTGTATTCCAGGATCCCTTATTCTCTCCGTCATGTCGCGGTCAAAGTCATCTGTCTCTTTGAGGGAAACATTTGCTCTCGGCCCATTTATTGTTCCAAGAGTGTGGGTTGGTCTCTGGCAGCTCTCCAGTAACGCTTGGGGCAGCGCGCCTGCAGCCAGAATTCGTCAGGGGATGGCTCGTCACGTCGAGCTTGGCTACAATGCATTTGGTGCGAGCACTCTCCAGCATCTCTGTGTATCGTCTGATCATCACTAACACTCAGACATGGTGCGGAACACCGATTCTCTCATACAAATTCTTCTCACAAACGCACATGGCCTGACATCACCAATACCTTTAGGGTAAGATATGAACGCGTTCCTTGCGCATGTCCATGTCTTACTGCTCAATTTATATGCAGCCGATCACTATGGGAGTGCGGAAATTCTCTTCGTGGGTCATCCTTCACTTAGCCTTGTTCATGTGGTTTGAGCGACTATCCAGGGGCAGTTCAAAGAATCATTACCGCCAAGCAAGCCTGTTCTTGGCGCCACCAAATGGTGTGTTTTTAGACCCACCGTTCCGACACGCGCGGTGGTGGAGTCCGCAGTGCGGGAGCGCATGAAGCGGATGCGTAGCCAGTCCGTCGACTTACTCCAGGTGCGCGTGGTTTCGGCTCACTTCCCCTCTACCAAAGTCATCCATCTCTCCCGTCACCGCTATAGTTTCATTGGCAAGATTACTCCGATAAAGGCTATCTAACAGCCCTCCAAATCCTTCAAGATCTCCAACAGGAAGGACTGATCTCCGCAGTGGGGTTATGTAACTTCGACGCGATACGTACAGATGAGATCTGTACACAGCTTGGTCCCGGATTCATCGTCTCGAATCAGGTGCAGGTGAAGATAGCACCTCTGCATCATGGCTAAAATTCACCGCCCGTCGTAGTTTTCCTTGATTGATACGAGGTCCTTGCACGGCATGGCAGACGTATGTGAACGACATAACGTGAAGCTGCTAACATATGGCACGCTCGTAAGTCATTCCCGATGTGGTGCCGGGTCCGGTGTTGCTCATTGTACCCATTGCAGTGCGGTGGATTCTTGGCAGACAAGTGGCTTAATAAACCGGAGCCAGATCTCTATACGGGAGACCTGACGCCATCACAGCGAAAGGCAAGTAATGGAAGCAAATCCATATTGGCATTGTTTGATTCATCTACCATTTTTTCTCTTTGCCCGTATCGATCTCTCGCTTAGTATCTCGATGTGATCCTGAAAGCATGGGGCACCTGGTCCCTCTTCCAGACCCTCTTGGCAGTGCTCCGTGATGTGGGTGATCGTCACGGCGGAGTGAGCATAGCCAACGTCGCTACACGTTGGGTCCTTGATCACCCGTTCGTGGGTGCTGTGATTATAGGTATGAACGCCATCACGATCTTCACCGGACCGGAGCCTTATTATTTCCCGGCTACTTCCTCTCCCGACCTAGGTGCTCGACTGGGCGTTTCCGAACATCCGGATGACAATCAACATGTCTTTGAATTCACGCTGACAGAGGAGGACCAAAATACGATTGAAGCGGTGCTCGCTCACTCAAATGGCCGCCGTATGATCAGCACGATTGGTGACTGCGGCGCCGAGTACCGCTGAACGTGTAAAACCGTGTTATTATTTGGAGCAGAGGGCCTATCATCAACTGTCATAATTTTTACATTTTGTGGCGTTCATGCACATCAAACATACATCATGATCTGACCATCATGGCCGTCGCTTCTATTTCCCAGGTCTGTATATGTAGTTGCATGTGGTCAAGTGATCTAGGCCCTCCCATAGACAGAAATAGATCTTTCCGTCTTCAGGGATAGGAACAACCAAGCGGGCTAGGATTATCTCAAACGTAATAGATAGAATTCAGATTACAGCTCATGTGATGGATGGATGTACATCTTTATTGAAGGTCGAGAGAGCGTGAAATGCTTGCCAAAGGGAGTCAAATTAAGTAAACAGGGGAGGATATGATGCCTATGTGGGAATGCACAGTCCGATGACGTGGCGAAAGAGCATCTAAGAATGGGCACCGGCTAATGTCTCAAAGTCTGCTGGTGTGGGAAGCGATCAAGGGTGAGGACAGGCGCTGGATTGGCTGTAACTTCCTCTTGACATCTCGTAGGATGGTCGTTTTCGGATGCCAATCTCGGAAGGCATCTCGTAACGCGACGATTTCATCGGAGAAAAGAGCAGCGACCTTCTCATCTGCGATGAGATCACGGAGCGCCCACGGGATCTATGTGTACAGGTTTATGGATGGTTAGTCTTGCGAGCCACCCCCGACTCGTCCGGAATGAAGACGCACCTCGTAATCATTCCGTTCAGCCAAGGCATTGAACGGTTCCTCAATGAGTTCAACCTGTGTTCTTGAACCGCTGTCGGTGAGGAACAGGTAATTTACTGCCGTGCTGTAGCGTCGCCACAAATGAAGGGGCCGGATCACGGGAAAGATTGGAAATAACTTACGAGTACGTAGCCCGCTCCTCATATGGTGTCGAGTGCCCGATGCCGTTCAATGATCCAGCGGTGACTTCTGATAGGTGGGTTAGGAGCCCGCCATCGGAGAGTCCTGCATTTCGGATGCGCAGAAGCAGGACGACCAAGTTAGAGAGAAAATCAGAGGGGCTATACCGCATTAGCTAATCATCCTCGGAGGTATCGAACAGCCTTGACGCACTGGTATGCATCTCCGTCAATGTACAGCGCGCGTAGAATCAGGGGATGTGATATGGATGTGAACAGTCCGGAGTACAGCCCTACGACCTGGTCGTTGAGTGATGCGATGTAGACCATCTTGATCTAGGTGATAGATTGATTTCGCGGGCGGCACGCTTAGCACAGCTATACCACATACCCCGTTATTCAGGACATTTCGAAGAGCCCTTAGGTAGTCCCGGGATATAACACTTGCCGTGTTCTGGTGCCACGAATATCAAGAAGACGTCCAGATGAATGACACATGTGCCTGAACCTGGAAGAACACACCTGAAATTCAAATAGTTCTCTCGCGGCCGTGGATTCGAAATACTGAGGTTACCATGAGTCGGGCAATTGAGTGCAGGAGCGTTGTGTAACGTGCCTGAATGTACGGTTGCACCAATGAACTCGTACTCAAGTACCGTAATGGTCCAAGATGGATTCCACAGAGTGCTAGACAACATATGCGCTGTGGTGACCTCACGGGCGCAACCGAACTAGAGGCGACACCACTTGCAGGAATAGACGCATCAGCATTGAGAGGTGTTCGGATATGACGATCGGCTATGAGACGGTCTATAATATGTGCTGAGACCACTGATCCTTGAGAATGCGTTGCGATAAAAATAGCGTCGGCGTCATGAAGATCTTCCATCCATTCCTTATTACCAATCATGTTTTGGTACAACCTGTTTAGGCCGACTCGTTGTGGAGACAAGAAGATCAAGACAAGTGGACAACACACCTCTCAACCCGGCGGCTGATGGTTCCTTCGCCTTCCAGAGGTATCTTGGTGACTTTATCGAGCTTCACCTTGTGCTCCTCCAGGAAATAATCCAGCGCGTCCGCAATCCCACTTACAAACCTCGAACTTGTCCCGGTGGGCTGAGAAAGAGATTTCATCAAGTGTCGCATGCGACAGATCGCGGTGCACTAACCTCGCCAGCCAGGGTGCGCAATACGGCACCTTCAAGCGGCTCTAATGAGCATCACCTGATTACACGTCCAGGGTGATGACCTACCGGGAAACCATCCATGGACTCCAATGATGACCACTCTCTTACATCCCCTCAGTACGTCCGCGCCCTGCCCTGCATCGACCACATCCCACGTTCGTGGGAGGGCTTTGTCGTACGGTGAATAAAGAGGTTCCTTTGCTTTACCTTTACTCTTGTTTGAAGGAGCCTCATCGCGAGAGAATAAAACTCCGCTAACATATTGCAGAGTTTTCGACAGAGCTGATGGGGGTTCGTGAGGCACTGCCGATCGTGGTAACGTATAAAATGTATCATTCCAGGTTGGAAGGACAAGATTTGGGGGAGGCGGTGAGGTGGGTGTTTTTACGCTTGATTTTTTAGATGGCGAAGGCGACGGTTGCCGTTTCAATGTGTCTACAACGGTTTCTGGGTTGGTTGCCGCGTGTGGTATATGCGACCGCTTATCATCTGTTTTTTTGGGAGGTTCAGATGGTGGAGGCAGGATTTCCGACGTGCGGGGTTGAGTCACGGGTGGCTTAGTGACTTGAGTCGGCGATGGTTGGGTCACCGTGGGTGCTGATGGAGGTGCAGAATTCGGCTCTGGAGCCATCTCGTCATCTATTTCCATAACTTCCATTCTTCCCTCCTCCCTTTCGTAGGTTATGGACTTCATTGCGATTGCCTTTGCAGTAAAGAATGACACCCATCCTGTCGGATTTGTTGAGATCACGGACTGAATAGGATTACTGTAGTCGACAGATGGGGTAGCGGACGGATCCTTTGGAAAGGAAGATACCTGGGCGGGAATGGAGGGGGTCCCGTGGTCTCCTGAAGGCAGTTTCCCGTCAGTCTTTGAAGCCAGCTGAGAGTGATCTGGCGGATCTTGTTGAGAGCCCGAATTCATATCCGAGGTAGCGGGGGTGGTGACGGATGATGACTGGTACCAAGACCAAGGGGCGTACCATGTGGAAACCTGTGGAACTGTTGCGGCATCTGCGGTCTGGATGGTCGGCGTTCTGTGTTTATCGGATAGTGAACGTTCCATGGCACTGGCGTCTGAGTTTAGATCTGCTCGAGTCATGTTCTCGCCAACCGGCTGTGAGTTGTTATTGAGGTCGGGCATAGGCGGCTGGTCGGGAGTTGCCGAAGAAGCATGAGCGCCAGTGAACTGCGTATCTTGCGCGCTCGTCTCCACCTGAACGGCAGACGGACTTGCATTCCAGCCCAGATAGGTCCACCACGTATGCGTCCGAGCCTCGGTCACTGCGGTTGGCTGGGCAGGAGATTGATTGCCACATTCTGAAACATGTACGGTGGAATTCGAGGCAGTACGAGTTGGTTCAGACACATTCATCGAAGTTGTATTGGGAGTGTTTCCGGGATCTATCCGGCGCACTGATAGAATCAGAAGTCTTCCATGTCATAACAAGAACGACCATACCTGGCGTAGCAACGGAAGGTTGACAAGAGTGCCCAGCAGCCTGTGGTTCCCGCGGAAGTGGAACGGACAGCGCCTCGGGTGGAGATCTGGATTTTGCCAACACGGGCAAGTTAAATACAAAAGCGCTTGCCGCCGAGGTAGCAACAGTGCGAGGGCCGGTGCATTCCTGAGTGTGAGGTGGTAAGGGACTTGGTGGGGGCTGAGAAACGGGCTGTTCCTCGCGTAAGCAGGGAACATCGAGGTTGTTAAACTTGGAATGAGGGATCGATGCGGATCGTGACGCAGTGTCTCCGGGGAGCGATAAAGGGTTAGTGCAAGGGCTAGAATCTCCCAGTGCACTAGCACCAGCTGGGTCCGCCGATTTCATAGCTTCATGGGATTCAGGCTGACTTCTGTTTTCCAACGATTCTGTACCGATATGAACAGTGTCCGCTGCTTCCAACGCAGTGTCCATTTCGAGCTTTACTTCGGCGATGGGGGGTTCCTTACGGCTCGACCAGGAGAACAAGTTGAACCATAAGCGTTGGTTAGACAAGGATGAGGTCGGTGCAGGATCTTGCGAAGCAGTGGGTGAGTGACTTGAAGGGTGGTGTGAAGGCTGAGGAGCTCCGGGATCTTCGTCCGGGGTAAGAAGGACTGGCCGAGTGGCTGGAGAGGGGTGTTGATGGGCTTGTCATATTACATCAGTTGAGTGAAGTGCCTGAAGAGGTGTGATCACAGCCGTACCTACCACCAGTTGATTGGACTGGGGAACAGCGTTTACAGGGGATGGCTTGGTGGAGTTGTCCGCGCTGGACGATTGGTCGTGGTTCTCGATAGTCGTCGGGGTTGCATTGGAGTGAGACATAGCAAGCGGTATAGCTTTGCGTAGAATGGTGGGTAAGTTGTCTACTGCACAGGCTGGGAGACGTGTCTGTTCGGGTCGCGCAACAACAAATGAGACGGCAGGTGGAAGAGCGCTGTTGTGTACGGAAATGGGACGTTTCCAGCGAATCTGACGAGTGGGAGAGGACGGGGTCATAAATGACGACTCTGACAAGTCAGAGCACGCATGCAGCAGCTGCGCGACCCACACACGCCTCTATAGTACGTCAACGACATAACGAAACCACGTGATACGAATTGCACGTGCGTTGGTGATGGTCGATCGACTGGAGCTTTTCCAGAACGGAAAGCTTCCAGAGCCTATCCTCATTTATCATAGTGGTGTTTCACAGGGTGTGTCGCTCCTCCGTTCATGTCGACGATCTCATTGTCTGTAGAGCCACTTCGACCTCACGGAAGTAGAAAGACCTATGATCATCATGGCCGTCAGTTCCGGAGCACCGTATAGACCCAGGTTTACGATCGTTGTTTGTAGCAAGAGTTGCCACGTGCGATTTTACCCTACTGAGCAAGACAAGGCACCGCGACAGTCGATTCACTAGAGAAACGCATCAATCCATATAGGATTCGTGCTACAACTTCATACAATGTCGTTGATGTCGACGTGGATCGCACCGTAGTTGGCGGGTGCGTGAAACAGCATATCTCCTGAGTTGAAATGCTAACGGCTTGAAGGTCCACTTCGATGGCGACGCCGTTTTCAGAGCTTAACGAGGTGCCAAAGGATGCGGTGATACAAGTACGTCATTGTCCTGTCTTTCGGACAAGTCTAACCGACCTCCTTACTAGGTGTACCGCCAATCGAGAGTTTAGATGTTGTGTACTTGACGCAGGGCTCCGTTGTGCGCAAAGTTGCCTCCTTGAAGGCGTCAGGAGAATGCATTGCTGGAAACATGTCAGCTCAGAGGAGCGAGCAGCAAGTTGATGCTGGACGTGTGGACTTCTTGGCAGACGCACAAGATGTGGATGCCATCGAAACGCGCGAACAGACGATGTACATGACGTCTTCGTGAGTCATCCTCGGTTCGTTCATGTTTAGACAAGATTTGATAATAGTGAGTACAGGAGAGAGGCGTCAGTCGGAGATTTTAGTCAATTGATAAGACATCTCGCGCTCTCGTACGGGGTGAAGACCAGACTCGCCGACTTGATGAGAAGGTGTCACGACAGGATTCAGTTGCAGAAGTGATGGCCAATGTGTTACGATCGAGTCGATTGCACCGTACTTACAGGGAATGATCCATCTCATCCCACGACAGCAATGCGCTTTTTGAGGGCAACTCGGCCCATGTAGAGATCTCACTCATGCCAAACAGCGGGGGCAGTCACAACCAAGAGCACGGACTATCAGTCCAGGCAACCCTCCGTGATTGAGACCCGCGAGGCAGTGGCAAGGGGAGTAGTCATGGGTGATGAACGGAGAACCAGCGACTTCGAAGGTGTTACTAGGTTCGTGTTACTTATTGCCCTGGATGTCTCAGCCTATTGACTTGTCCTAGGGTGGTGAGAGCCGAGAACACATGCGTTAGCAAGGATGGTGGTTTTGCAGGCTACACGCCGAGTGCTTCTCCATCTACCTCTCTTGCGCATTCTGAGGCGACTTCCTTGCCAGCAATGATGGTCAAAGGGAAAGTTCGGATGAGTAGGTCTGCCGCTCAGGCTGCTGGTCATGCCTTTTGTTTGGGTTTCCGGGTGGGTGCCTCGACGGATGAAGCCACTCTTGTCGATCACGCTGCTTCGCGTATACAGGTGGTTCAGCTCAGCTAGGGCCAGTCTACGGGCTGATTGACATTGTGAGCGTTTGTGGTGTTATCTTGCAAACCATTGTTGACGCGGTCGTGCAACCACCAGAAATCACCAATGACACACGATAATAGACACTTTCAACGCTGTTTCGCCTTGTCAGGCAAACTTGCTGGTCCCGTTGACTGGCAGCCCAGGTCGAGCGACATCCGACAAGGCATTCGTGCGATAAACTCGTAGACGACGTGGGGAGACGATATGACATCTGTGATAAAGAATGCCGATTCCCCCGTGTTGTCCATTCTCGCAGAAACATTACTAGTGCCACTGCTATGTCTTCGGAACAGCGCAACGAGGCTGACATTTCCGTGAATATTGAAGAGGAAACGCGCATCTCTCACAAGAGCCTGGTAAGTGCACTCGAATTTCTTGCCATGGAAGCTCAGCGGTATCTAGGGATGAGACTATCATTAACTCGTCTCACAAGTCAGATGTAGAGTCACCTTGACGAAAAGTTCGACAGCGAATGCAACGCTAATACAATTCCATCCATCTCTTACCTCATCTCTACATGCAGTGACCAGAGTCGTACGATGTTGGTGACAGACTCGTCTGAGGTGACTCAATCAGCCTGCGTGCAATCCCCCGATCTGTCAACCGTCCGTTGAGTCAAAGAAGATCAATGCAATAGTGGATCCCAAGTTCTCACGTCCTCTCCTCAAGCTGGGTCTCGCAACCTTCGAGAAAAGCACTACATCTACACGATATAGAGAAGACAGCATGCCACCTTCTTTTTTTTTAGTATGGCTACTCTGGATCCCTGACCGTCTAGGTGGACTCCATTGCCCATCGCGCAGGAGGAAACTCCATCGAACGCTCCCCAGCCAACCCGGGGGAATTCAATTGCGTGGTTCTCTCTAGAGTAGCTCAAAATCCGTGCAAAAGGAGTAGACGAGCGCTACAGGGCCAAGTACACTACAGCACCCAGTGTCATGCCGATATTACTATGGGTGTATGTATGGCCTAGGTGTAATCCGAATAGGGATGACGACGAGACAAAGGACGGTCGGATATCAATTCATGGCTTCCACGAATATCGATAAACGGGTACTATTTTCACGATATGAGCACTGTCCCGTCACGATCAAGGAATGAAACGACGACGCATACCTCTACAAATTCGGGACGCACGTCCCTCACGAGGTTGACGTAGGCGAGGTTTGGCTCGAAAAAGAATGGCCACAAACCCGCCGCTTCGAGTTCTCCCACCATTCGAGGAACTAGTGTTCCCACTGACTGTACCGAACGTGCAATTTGAGCTGAAGCTGGCCAAAAGGGAGTGGTTCGCCACGGAAACTATCGATAAACACCTTGGGCGAGTCGAATTCGCCACCTTCAATGTCGACCTTGAGTACGTCGATAAAGTCGTGGCCATTCCGCTCTACCAGCGTACGTAGGGAATAAAACTTTGGATTATTGGCAGGGGCAAACGCGGCTTTAGGACCGAGACCATACGAGAAGAAATGGGAACGGGGCTTTAAATCTGATTCGAGTTCAATCTCTGGGCCAAACTGATGGAAGGGAATAATGAGCCCCGACAAGTTTGAGTGTTGTCGACGCACGTACAGAGTTGACGCTACAGTCATATCCATAGGGCTCGCACCCTGGCTATTTTCATGATATCCGCTTCAAAGGATGACTCATCATTGATACCTAGTAGCAGACATGAATATCGGCAGGGAACCGAGATACGTACCAGAGTACATCACACACTTCTTTTTGGGAATGATGCGTTCCACACCCATATGCCACCATCTCCCATGCGATCTATGTGATGGGGGCACCGAAAAGACGGAAGTAAAAAGTCCCTTGGTGGACCAACATCAGCCCGCCGCACCAATTATGACAGAGTCACTCACAGAGTGTGTAGAATTCGCCATGAGAGGGAAAGCTGTCAAAGGGATGATGAGTACAGTACGCTGGTGACCGGAATACTCTTGCAATGCCATCGGGTAACTCCGAGTGGCTGCGTTTCCTCTCGCCCAGCACGCCGTGGATTCATTCACCTCGTCTCCAAGCCTGGTCCAATGGGTGCCTCCTCCTGGCAGGATGTCTATGCGAAATGTCTGCAACATGCCGACTATGGATATCCTCTGCGGGTACCAGAGCCAATGGATACACTCCCAGAAAATTACCAAGATAGTGGACTTCAGATTGGGGATGTCGGCATGGTTGATAGTAACGGCCAGTTTGACGTCCTTTTCAACATTCGGAAACGCAGTGACAACCCTCTCCATGACCGTCACGGAGTCCCTAACAATTTCCTGCCTGTTCCCTATGAAGAATTCGAATCTTCTTCCGTAGCAATATCCGCTGGGCCGATCTACTCTTATGGCATAAGCCAGGTTCTCGAACCTGCTGGTGACAAACCGAGGTATTCTTCACTGCGTCTGTCAGTATGCCACTGACTTTCCGACGGCGCCGCCACAGGTCAGCTGATTATGAATTCGAGTCGTCTGCCCCTACCGGTGCTATCCTCATACTGCCACACGGTGCCATGTACACCAAACTCTCATCACCCAAACAGTTCGGCCGAGTGGCAATAGATAATGCGATTGACTGGTACGAGTTTGCCAAACGGCGTTACGGTGTCCAGCATCTCGATCGCTCCCTTTACCTCATTACTGGCTTCTACAAATCATGCTGCTGGTCTCTCGGTTCATTTACCAATCCTACGAATGTTGTCGGAAAAATCCTGGCTCGAAAGGTTGAGAGCAACTACCTTCTAGAGTTCGAGTTTCCCTCTGATCGTCGTCACGGTCATTGTGGAGACGACAGGGGGAGGATCAATCAAACTGTCTTCATACATGGTTTCAGGATCAAGCCCCCGGGTTTGTTCTCGAATCCGGTGGTTCTGAATATTACAGAAGCAGAAACCACCTGGTCCAAACTAACTCGTCTGTCCAATGCTTCTCTCGGTTTGTTACGCGGTACTGCATTGGGCCACGAACCCAAACCGCCTGTAGTAATAAGTGAGCTGTGAAGGTGACTGTTCGTGGACTGTCTGACAATCTGTTGGTGGCGAACAGGTGTGGACCCAGACTTTATTCCACAGTTATCCCAGGTTAGCTTCATGGTCGCACTTATCTGGGTTCTAATCACTGACTCGTCCATCAGCCCTTTCACCCCCCCGACGTTATCACCCGTTATTTACTGCCAGCGGACAAGGTTTGTCTGACACGAAACCTTCGCTGTATTATGCTGGATTTCTTATGACGTCGGTCAGAATCCAAATACCAAGCTCGCCATTGTCCACGATACCCAATGGATGGATACGATGAAGGTAGCCTCTGGCGTATTTCATCTTATTGTGCCTTACTCGTCTCCAAGGAAGGGCTGATACAAGAGGACTTTCTTCAAGAGGATCGCCTTATTTCATTTCCAGGTCGATACTATACTGTCTCGGAACATGAAGATAATAAATTTCTGATCGTTATGGTTGCTAGTTGTCGCTGATTCTTTCTTTATTTCTACAAGGCAAAGAGTGCGGTTTCACTCTCGCAAACAACTCACTTGTTAGTGAAACGTCCGGCCTCAAGTATGTTGCGTTGTTACACCGTAGTATCATCATCTGATATAGTTGTTTGGTTCGAATCATCTTCGTCAGTATCAATGTCCCTCCTCCACCAGATCTTACTCGCTATATCACCAAAGGTGATGATCAGTATGTTGCTGGAGGAAGTTTTGGTGATGTGTATAGATGTTTGTATGATGATGGTTCGCCGAAAGAGGTCTGAAGCTGGTATACAACTCATGCTGCCTGCTGATTACCCCTCCCCAAGGTTGTGGTAAAGGTGCTTCAATTCGCGTTTGCAATGGATGGACATGCAAGCGAAAACACTGACAAGGTAATTGATCTCATCTAGACCAAGAAGTGTGATCTAAAGCTGATTTGCAGATGCTTCGTCAAGAGCTTGGAATTTGGAGGAGACTTGATCACATGAATATTGTTCCGTTCCTGGGAGTTGCATATGGATTTGGAATGCGTGATACAGTGTCGTTGGTGTCTTTGTGGATGCCCAACGAATCACTTCACCATTTCTTAGTGAAGTATCATCATAATCTAGATTTGGGACATCGACTCCAGTTTGTGCGTCCACTGAATATGTACTGCATCCATGTCTTCTAATCGCCGTGTGATAGTTGCTAGATATTGCAAATGGGTTGCAGTACAGTGGGTCGTCTTTATCATCAAAGGTCGAGGAAGGGAATCTAACACACCATAGTACATTCTTTGGGGATTGTCCATGGTAACCTTAACTGTGTGCATGAGGTTAGGAAATTTTGGACCCTTGCTGTCTAACCAAGGGATAGAACAATGTGCTGCTTGATGCAGATTACACCGCACGTTTAGCGGATTTTGGTTATGCTTCGTTGGTGGATATTATTCCTGAAGCATTGACTTATCTCCAGAGGTCCAGTGCGCGACCAGGAGCCTTGCGATGGAGTGCGCCAGAGCAAGTTGATGGGAAGCATGGGTTGTGCAGGTGGAAGCAGACAACCGAGAGCGATATATGGTCATTTGGGTGTATCACGCTCCAGGGGAGTTGGACGGACACAAATTCCACACCCGTGCTGATATTATTGCAGGTGTTGTCTGGCAAAGAACCATGGTCAGAAGTCCAGAACTCGGTCATTGTTCGGCGATTGGCAACGGGGGAGAAGCCTTGCCGACCAGAGTCTCAAACCTTGGATGGTTCGCATTGGAAGTTCATCCAAGATTGTTGGTCCCCAATCGAGGAACGACCCACTATTAGGGTGATTGTCCCCATCATCGAACGGTTCTCAAATCGTCGGCCACAGTCCTGTCCCCTCTCTGACTTGGTCAGGTCACAGCCAAGTCTTTGACAAGGATTCTCAGAAAACATCACGGTCATGCTGACGATATGAATTTTATTTGTCCATCATGACCATATCACCCACCAGTCCTAAGTAGAACTTTGTATACTGCACGTTCCTTTCTACCAGGCTCTCCATTTTCTGTATTGAAGGGTAAATCGTCATCTAAATCGTCATCTAAATCGATCTTGCGTCACCTTTGACGCCTGGACATGCGTTAAATAGCTATGCTTCTTCCACTTTGTGCTGTGATTCGTTTCGCATTTGATGTACTACTCACTAGTGTCTGTCCATTGATATCATCCTGTCCTTTTGTTATTCTGCTGCAGTAACTATACTGATTCTGGGGTGTACTGATTGGGTTCCGGGGTTTTGGCAAAAAATGCTATGTGAGGTAGATGAGGGTGCTGAAAAAAGTCCTCTCAAGGTAAACAAGAGGGTGGAGCTTTCGGCGGATGCCTCATCAGTTTTCAGACACAGGGTTTAAATAC